>APFE031331895.1:0-10037 GCA_000404065.3 Pinus taeda | reverse complement strand
ATATATATATAATAATGGGTTAGATGTGAAAACCAGCCTCTGGCACACTCTAACCCCGAATTCTTACTTGAAAACCAATTCGTTGGCGGGTAAGAATTCTCTTTCTTTTGTTCACTGTTTGATTTATCAACTGAATAATGACTTGAGGACAAGTCAAAACTTTCGTGGGGGAGAGAAGCATCAGCATTTTGTTCTTTTATCTCTCCATTGTAAATTCTTAAAGATTTCTTATCTCATCTCCTCACTGTAAATTTCCAAAGCAGTTTGTTCCAACATTCCAGATTTCAATAAATAAGTTGTTTTGTCATTGTTTTATCTCAGAGGGACCTGGTTATAAACATTATGCAGGGGGAACTGTTCTGTCTAGAAGACCATGCTATCAACACCAGCAGTAATGGGACCTGTTTAAGACACATAAAAGGGACTTGTTAAGAGACTGTTACTTCAGGGTTACTTCAACAAAGCTTCATCAAGTTTCTACAAGGATTCATAGGTTGTTGGGCACCAAGACTCCATCAAATACCCAAGCTCAAGGAACCTGTATACATATAAGGAGCTGCATGAACATCTTCAAGATTTCAGAGGGACCTGTTGCATTCAAATCTATCTCAGGGGAACTGTTATGAACAGCAAAGAATAGTCAAAAGAGACTAGTCCTACTCAGCATGCCAATGCAACAAAAACCAACAAAAGTGTAATATGTTCCTTATTATTAACATTTAATTTCTTAGATTAATTTTTAATGTTAAATTTAATGACTGTGACTGTTATGATTGATTTCAAGGACACTACATTTTCCATCATCCCTTATCTCACTGATTCTTATCATCTTTCATACTTCAACCTATTTGATACCTCTAAATCCATTACCCTTTTCATATCAACCTTGTTATGCCAAACGCATCCTACAGCCATACCAACATCTTCCATTTGGCCGAGTACCAATAGAAATAAGACACGTGGTGGATTGTGTTTTTAAAAATAAAGGTAAAGAAACAAATGTTAAAGCGGGCCTATTCATTGTATTCCAAACGGCCGAATTATGATTCCACCACCCGACGTAGCTAAATGATTCAGAGGACTCCCTGAAATCATACCCCAGTATTGCATATACGCTTCCAGCACTCCTATGATGGCATCTATACAAGTGGTACAGCCATTCCTCTGTTCCCAAAGATGAATACTCTATGAAGTAAGTGTAGTTGGTTATTTCACCATCATTCTCAGTTATTTCACGCTGGCATTTAACTCCTGTGACTTCCACAGTAAGGATTGAAAGCAGTGAGCACCACAAGAGGGAAATATAACCATTCGGCTTTGACTCCCACCAAAGTCACAAGACAGTCAACCAAGCATCATACTGGATATTAAGGGAGCGACAACACCAGGTAACAAATTGAAATTTCTTTGTTGAAATTGCAAAACATAAACAGAGAAGAGTTAGAGCATGACCCTCTGCCAAAATGACCAATAGGTTCGAGCCGAGCATGTTCGACAGTTCTCAATATCATGAAGATTGCGTTTCAATTCTCAGAGAGATACAGTGGTTGCCCTTTTTAGAGAAATTTCATGGAAGTAATGAGGAGCTTACCAAACAATTCGCTTTCACATTCAATGGAGAGAAAGACTTGATAGGTAACTTCTCATTTAGGGTTTCAGAAGACACCATAGCCCAGTCAATAGGGATCAGCCCAGAAGGGGAGAAGTACTTTAAGACAAATCAATTTAAAGAGAAGTCATGAACTCAATTTATGTCTAGATCCAGAGTCTCATCAGTTAACTGGAAGAAAGGCGTCCCAAGGAGTTGGTTGATGCATCCCTGGGATGAGATGGTCTATATCCTCCAAAAATTCGTAACCTGTGAAGGTCGTTACAGTATTGTCTATCTATACCATATTAAATTACTGCTACACTTGAAAAGGCAGTGGGTTATTAGTCTATCATATTTTCTATTACAAAGCCTAACTAAGATGTCGAAGACCATCCAAAAGCAGAAGGGAAATGAAGACAAGAGCCTATATCACTTTGGCTTAATTAAAATTCTTATTGAGCATGAATTGCAGAGAAGAGGGAAAATGTGGAAGGAGTTCTTAGTTGCTAACCAAATTAAAGATGAAGAAGACAAAGAAGAATTGCAGGAGAACTCAGGATTCATGAAGGATATCGATGAAGAGATCCCAGTATCCAAAGCAAGCAAGGTGCCTCCACCTATGAGTAGCATAAGGACTAGGAAAATGAGAAAAGAAGATGCTAAGAATGCAGAGCAAGATAAAATTTTCACCACTTATTCAAGAAGAACAAGGAGAGCACCAAAAGCCCAGTTACAAGAAGACCAGCTTGAATCCAATGCACCTATACCAGTGGATATTGAGAGTAGTGACCACTCACCACCAGGACCAGGAGCTGATATAGAGGTTGAAAGCAATAACAAGCAAGGAAAAGGTTCACCACCTCCCATTAAGAAACAGAAGAAACTAGAGAAACAAATTGAGAAATTGAAGGAAGAACTCATGGAGGCTAATATGCTAGAAAAAGTTATCAAGAAAGAAAATGAAATGCTCCGAGCACAGAGTAAAGAGACTCAAAAGAAGAATGAAAAGTTAAGGGAGCGAATCAATGAACTAGACGCTGAGCAAACGGATATTTGTAATTGGGCCACTAAGTGTTACAATCAAAAGAAGACCCTCAAAGAAAAATGCAAAAGATTAAAGAAGGAGCTCCATGGTCAGAAAGATGCCAAGGTGAAAAAAAATGTGGACACATTGCTAAAGGCAGCAGAGGTACAGGTAGGGACAGAGTTCAAGGGAAGCACTTCGGGGTTAGCATGAGGACATGTTAATTCATTAAGTCGGGGAGAGATGTTGGTACCATCCCATGACCTCCTTTTTCCTCCTAAAACATATCATTTTCCTACTTCTTTCCATCATATATCTCTTCGATCCCTTGAAAATTGATTAGTTAATAGTCCTATAGTTATTAAAATGCATTAAAATTGATTTAGGAGTTTTATGTTAACGAATTAGGAATTTTTCGTAAAATGGCTATAGGAAGTTCCAACATCCTGTAATTGGTTCATTGTTTGACATGTGGCATGACAGCTAGGCTAGAGCGAAGGGTAGGGATGAAAAGTAGAATGTCCAAGCATGGAAGAATACCTATCCTACAGTAGAATCGACCCTCCTACATGCGCGGTCAACGAAGGTCAAAGTATAGCATGTTGGCGACAAAGGCAGCAACAACAAAACATTCAAAATTGATTTACTTTTGTTCCTTTTTGAAATTAGTTTAGGATAGAAACATTTTAAAAATCATGACATGATAAAAGCGGCAACAGCCACATCATGAATGTACATTCGTTTTCAAAATGTAAGGGTTGTATAAACATATGTAAACACAGTTCTTAGTAGTCAGTAGTTGGTTATCGTTGTATCGTTTGAAAACAGAGTTTGAACTTAATATCAAAGACATAGTTGCAGTCACGATATTTTCCTTGTTGCGTTGATTTGATAATCGGTTGATCACAGTCCAGTATACCTCTAGAATGCGAACGGGCCCTGTGTTAACTTGGTATACCGTCATTTCCTTTTCATTCGCAACTTAGGGTATTAAATGATATGCACAGTAATTAGAATTGGTTGTTGATTTCAATAGAATGCGTATGGTTTATGTTTATGATAGTGCTTGAAAAGTTCATCACTGAGATCGTGAATCATATCCTGTAAGGGGTTCGATCCTTTGTTGTCTTTTAAAGCAATGTCATGAACTCTGTTATCCTTTCAAAGTATGCTTATGATTTCTGTATGTTTTTATCTTGCATGAATATTAGTGAATGCTGAGTATTTGCTGAACAAGGGTTTTATGCATAATGTCTCTGTAAGGAGATTGAAATCTTGGTTTGTAGTGATACACAATGTTTTAATTTGGTAAATGAATTGAATGATAGTGTTGTAATTAGGTAGATTAACTGAGTGACCTAAGTGTTTGGGTGATAGGTAACATACCTCAATCTTCCGTAAAGAAGTCCTGTGACCTACCATCATAACCACTTAGCTAATAATCCTTTATGTCTATATACTTTAGACGCATGCCTCTAAGTCTACACATCCTGGTCGATAATAAATATAGCCTAGTCTAGCACCCTAGATAGGACACTACATTTTGGCGCCGTTTCCGGGGAGGCGATACTTAAAGGATTTAAAAATAAAAAAATTTCAATAATAAAAAATAAGCAAAAACATAGTTAGAAATCATGTTCATTTATGCCTAGATTTAGAGACAATCAGGGTAGATTCATAAAAACCCCCCACCATTCAAAAACTAACCCATCATCATCAGGAGCAAACTCTTTAGGGAATTCAACACCAGCTGAGGAAGTCATCATACAAGCATTAGAGGATAAACAAAAGTTAGGACAGAGACTTACTCTCATCGAAAGGTAAACTTTATTAACACATAAATCGTAGAAGAAGTACTTTCCTAGGTCTTCCACACAAGGAGAAAGTAGCACATTGACCGAACAATCTTTCTTTAATCTCCTCTTTAAAACAAGTGACACTGACACAGAGAAACCTATTAGAATGGATGAGGAAGGAGATGGATCAGTACCAAATCAAGGACATAGAGACGAAGAAGAGTCAACTTTTAAGTTTCCTATACATGAATCACAAGAAGATGATGAGATCAAAATGAAGAACATACCTCCATCCGTGCTACCAAACTTTTATGGTATGGCTTCAGAAGATCCAAACTCATTCTTGTTCAAGTTTGACATTGTATGTCGAACATATGGCTATACAGATGATGCCCATAGGCTTAGACTCTTCCCAGCGACATTAAAGGCATCAGCCTTAAGATGGTTCATGAGGCTTGGTGAGCATGCTATAGTTGATTGGGATGCCATGAGAAGAATATTTCTAAGGAAATATCAACCTTACTGTAGATCCAAAGATTCTAAAGATGATATATTTAGAATGAGCCAACAAGAGGATGAAACTTTAGAGGAATACTTAGAACGGTTTGTCTACAACTTACAAAAATCCAAACATCGAACTATGCCTCTTGATCTGATCCGCACAATATTCTTGAAAGGCATCCGAGAGGAATACATGGATGATCTTAACTTGATGGGCAAAGGTGACATTTCTGCTTTACCCTTTGAAGAAATCACTGAGTTATGCGAAAAGTATTCAAGGAGCAAAGCTAAAATGGGAAAAAGAACCCTGTCATCCAAAGTCACAAAATCTGCCTCAGCAAGTGTCACAAGGGCTGAAATAGGGAATCTGTTAGAAGAGTTTAAAACAGATTTGTTAAGCACCCTAGGGAACCAAATTGACACTCTAAAAGCTAAAAAGAAACAAGAAGCTGAAGATCAGATAATTGCTATTTTCTACCCAAAATGCCGGAAGAAACATGCATTAAAAGACTGCCCACTAGAAAACATCCACGTTTGTGCTTTCTGTACTGAACATCATGATATGTTTAACTGTCCTAAAGTTAAGGTTTTACAGAACTGTAATACGGCAGCTGATGCAGAGATGGAAAACGTGTATTACATGGGCACAAAGAGACCATGGCAGCCAAGGCCAACACCTCAAGGTATGTTTCCAAATCAAAATTTGCAATTTCTTGTAAATGATCAAATGTATGCACAAAATTCATGGAATGTACCCATGCCATGGCAGCACCAAAACCACCCACAGCAACAATGGAGACCATCTCAATAGTACTCTCAATCTTATCATACATATCCTCAATCATACCCACCATATTCACAACCATATCAACAATACCATCAGTCGTATTCATCACATTCTCAACCATATCAGCAGTATCCTCAGCAAGTTGTTTATTAGCCTCAACCTACTCAACAAGCATTGCCTGCTCCTCCACCAATAAATCCACCACAACTACAATTTCCAGCTAACTCACAACCTTCCAGACCTACTCAAATTCCTGCTCAAACTGTCCCAAATCCAAATAATAGAGCAGAGAGGCCAGCCTACAATGTAGAAGAGAGAACCTCATATCCCACACTACCCTTGCAAAATATCAACTTGAGGTTTGGTAGGATACTCCACAAAGATTCTCCAATAACAGATAAGCAAGAAGAAAACACAGAAAATGAAAATGAAATGACAAATCAAAGAAAACCAAACGATGATACCAAATATAAGCAGATGCAACCATTGCATCCACTTTTTCCAGACCGATTGGTCCAAATGAAACCTCCACTGTCTATACCACAGTTTTATGTCTTAGATGAACTTAAGAATGTCTACATAAAAATTCCACTGCTGCAAGCTATAAAAGACATTCCTATATATACTAAAGCCATCAAAGACATGTGCCTCAAGAAGCCTGCTAGAAAAAGGATTTATCCTCAAACCATTCATGTTATAGGACATTTAGCAGGCCTTATGACCAATACCATCTCCATGGAAAAGTATGTTGATCCTGGCATTCAAAAGTGACCACCGATCATTAACAACATGACAATTCCAAACACCTTTGATTAGATCTTGGGGCCGCAATAATGTCATGACTTCCTTGAAACCATGAGAACACTAGCTTATAAATTTGCAAACATACAATGATTGTTCCTAGAACTAGCTGATGAGGTCTAAGTGATTCCTGAAGGGATTTTGGAAGACATAATTGTCTCACTGGACTCTTGGGAGTATCCAGTGGATTTCTTAGTTCTTCAACCCAAATCCAATTTAGGAGGGCACCCTATTATCCTTGGTAGACCATGTTTAGTGACTGTTGATGCATTCATAGGATGTCGATTGGGCAACATGATCATTTGAAGAGGGACCGAAAGAAAACAACTCACCCTTTATCCATCGGCACAATCACCAGCAGTAACACACAATTTGTGGCTTGATGATAAATTCAATGATAAAGAAGAAGTACAATCTGTTTTTAGCATTGACCAAATCTATGATTTCCAAGAACAAAACAATAATGATTTGGTAGAATTATTCCTTTCTCAACCTGATATTTCCGAAAATTTGAGAAACGACCAATATCATGCTGCAGATGTACTTTTAGCCCAAAATTTTCAGGAAACATGCACCATTCAATCTTTGCAAACCACATTTCACAACATTTTTCCAGTTCAATCCATCACCAACACACAAAGTCAGATCATAGAGATTAGTCTAGGGAAAACTCTGAACATAGGCAATCATCTAGACTCATCTCAGCAAGAGAAATTGATTCTACTATTGAGAAAATACCAGAAAGCTTTTGATTGGGACTACACTGATATGCATGGGATTCACCCTAACACATGCACTTACCATATTTACATGGATAGTACTATCAAACCAGTGAGGCAACCATAGAGAAGGATGAACCCCATGCTCCAAGATATTGTCAGAGAAGAATTGCAAAAACTATTGAGAGTTAATTTTATATATCCTATTTTTGACAGTCAGTGGGTATGCCCATTGGTTATAGTGCCCAAGAAAAATGGTAAGTGGTGCATTTGTGTTGATTACAGACAATTGAAAAAAGCAACGCTCAAAGATTATTTCCCACTACCATTTATTGACCAAGTGTTAGATACCCTAGCTAGGAAATCATCATTTTCTTTTCTTGATGGTTTCAGTGGCTACAACCAAATCAGGATAGCCTCAGAAGACCAGGACAAAACCACATTCACCTGTCCTTGGGGCACTTATGCTTACAATGTTTTGCTGTTTGGACTTTGCAATGCTCCAGCTACATTTCAGAGAGCTGTATTAGCTATTTTCGCTGATTTAGTTCATGATTGTGTTGAAGTTTACATGGATGATTTTTCAGTATACGACAATTCATTTGAACATGCATTAGAGAACCTTGAGAGAGTTTTGAAAAGATGTATTGAAGCTAATCTGTCCCTCAGCAATGAGAAGTGTTTTATGATGTTAAACGAAGGGATAGTGTTAGGCCACTATATTTCTTTTCAAGGCATCAAAGTTGACCCAGCAAAGATCCAGATCATTGTTGATTTGCCAATTCCACAGAATCAAAGAGCGGTAAGAAGTTTCCTTGGGTATGCAAGCTATTACAAAAGGTTTATTGAACATTTTAGTAAAATAGCTTTACCTTTGTTTAAACTTCTAAACAAAAGATGTACCTTTTCAACTGGAATGAGAACTGCCAACAAGCATTCGAACTACTCAAAAAGAAGTTATCAACTGCACCAGTCTTGAGAGGGCTTAATTGGAGCCTACCATTTCATATCTTTACAGATGCATCTAAAACTGCAGTGGGTGCATCATTAGGCCAAAAAGAGGAATCTTGTAATTATTCCATTGATTTCATTAGCAAAAATCTAACACCTGCAGAGTCAAACTACACAGTCACAGAAAAGGAAACACTTGCTATCATATCTGCTGTGAATAAATTACGACATTACATAACTGGTTATGAAGTCTTTGTACATACTGATCATTCTGCCATTAGACATTTAATGAATAAACCAATAAATAGTGGCAGAGTTACCAGATGGTTATTATTGTTACAGGAATTTAACATCACAGTGTTAGATAGACTAGGTAAAGAGAATTAGGTGGCAGATTTTCTTTCTAGACTGCAAAATCCAGGTGAGGTTGTTCCGGTTGAAGATTCTATCCAGATGAAAATTTATTTGCAATTTCCATAGTAAATCCTTGGTATGCTGATTTGGCCAATTATTTGTCTACAGGAAGGACACCTCCACACTTTACTGCAAAGGAAAAGAAGAGACTAGTCAAACAAAGTGCTAGATATTCATGGCCTAAAGGCGATTTATTTTACACTGGTTATGATATGATCATTAGAAGTGTAAGAAATGATGAGGTAATTGATATTTTAAAATCTTGCCATGATGAACCGTGTGGTGGGCATTTTGCAGCTAAGCGGACAACATTCAAAGTTCTTACTCTTGGATACTACTGGCCATCCATTTTCAAGGATGCCAAGAAGTATGTGAAGAGTTGTGACAGCTGCCAAAGAATGGGTAGGCCAACAGCTACAGACGAGATGCCCCTTCAGCCCCAAGTTCACCTAGAGCCATTTGAAAAATGGGCTCTAGACTTTATAGGACCCATTAACCCAACCTCCAATGGTAAGAAGTACATCTAGTATGTACTGATTATGTCACAAAGTGGGCTGAAGCAAAACCACTGGTTAGAGCCACCGAACACACAGTGGTAAATTTCCTTTTTGAAGAGATTTTTGTAAGGTATGGAGTACCAAGGGAGATAGTGACTGATCAAGGTACTCAATTCACCTCAAAGTTAGTGAAGGACATCATAGACAAATACCAAATCAAGCATAGGAGAAGCACACCTTACCATCCACAGGCCAATGGGCAGGTGGAATCCACAAACAAAACTTTGGAAGGGATCATTACTAAAATTGTTGCAATGAACATGAAGAATTGGGAATAGAAGCTCAAAGATGCACTCTGGGATTACAAAATTATGTGGAAGGATACTACAGGATTTACACCATATCAGTTGGTGTACGGCAAAGAGGTAATGCTTCCTATTGAGTTTAAAATACATACTTTTAAACTGGCTGCAGATTTGCAAATTGACTTGGACCAAGCAAAACAAGAAAGAATTCAGCAGTTGAACCAGCTGGATGAAATGAGGCAGCAAGCTGAGGAAACCACAATCCTCATGCCAAAACAAAGGAAGCAGTGGCATGATGCACATATCAAGAAGAAGCAGTTCAAGGAAGGTGACTGGGCTTTACTTTTTGACTCTAAATTCAGAGATCATAAAGCCAAGTTTACCACCCATTGGATGGGCCCATACCAAATTATTCAGGCTTACGACAATGGTTCAGTCAAGCTCAAAACTATTGATGGAGAAGGTCATTCCTTTACTGTCAATGGTCATCGCCTGAAACTATACACTAAGCCCACCAGCAAGCAAGATTTTCTCCAAATAGTATCTCAACAAAGAGAGGTTGAGATACTGCAGCCCTCAGCTGCAGTATCCCTGCCTTAGTTCATTTCCTTTCAATTTCGAAATTCAAAAAGAAATTAAAAAAAAAAAAAA
>APFE031331893.1:7695-35325 GCA_000404065.3 Pinus taeda | reverse complement strand
GTTGAAACAACACTTGGCTGGTATAAGAGGCAAAGTAACCCCTTGTGATGCACTAGATAAAGGGATAGGGCCTATTAGGAAAGAATACCTTGAAAATTTTGGGAAGTATCAGGAGGCAAAGGCTAGGGAAAAGGCTATACGAGATGAAATTGTAAGGAAGAAGGAACTCACATAATCTATGGCTAGGAGAGAAGCATGTGGGTATGATGATTTTGACCTTGAAGACTCCTCCTCTATCCCTTCCACCAATCTCCATGATTCCTTCTATTATGTTCCTCCCCCTCCTGGGTTTCTCTCTCAACTTCAAGGCCAAGTGAAAGGTGAAAAATGATGAACATTAAGAGTTATTTCACACCTTCCTCCACCTCTGCCTCTACTACTGCTAGTGCCATTGCCTCCCAACCAAGTCTAACTCAACCCACCTTGGATGCTCATTGGAAAAAGCAATGCAAACATGTTGCTTTTGAATACATTGCCAAATGGTGGTTCGATGCAGATATCCCCTTTAATGTTGCTCGCTCACCTTATTACCAAGCTTTGTGGGATGATGCTTTCGCTGTAGGAAAGGGCTTCAAAGGATCTACTATGCCTGACTTGAGGGGAGCTCTTTTGCAAAGAGAGGTTGCATCCATTGGAGAAAACTTTACTGAGTTTAAAGAGTCATGAACCAAAAGAGGTTGTTCCATCATGTCAGATGGATGGGCTGATGGAAAAAACCACACTATCGTAAATTTCCTTGTCTCTTGCCTTTAAGGAACCATGTTTTTGTCATTGGTTGATGCACTGATAGGGTGAAGATGACAACCTATTGTTATAGTTACAATAGTGGGGGAGAAGAATGTTATGCAGGTCATTATAGATAATGCCTCAAACCATGTTCTTGCTGGAAAGATGGTAGAGGCCAAATATAGGACCATATTTTGGACCCCATGTGTTGCACATTGCATTGACCTCATGCTTGAGGACATAGGAAAAGTGGAGTGGATAAAAAACACTGTAGAGCGTGACAAGAGTATCACAAAATACATCTACAACCACACATGGGTATTGAGCCTAATGAGGACAAACACTGGGGGCATGGAGCTTGTTAGGCCTGCCATCACAAGATTTGCAACTCACTTCCTCACATTGCAATCTCTCACTTCTCAACAACAAAACTTGCAGATTTTTTTTTCCAATGATGATTGGAATTCATCTCAGTGGACTTGCAGAGCAGATGGAAAAGACACCAAAAAGAATGTTTTTGACAACACTTTTTGGAAAAAAGCAGCAGAGCTTATGAAAATTGGTGAGCCCTTCGTTAAGGTTTTACGGTTGGTGGATGGGGAAAATTTGGCCATGGGCTATATCTATGAGGCTATGGATCAGACAAAGGAGCAGATACAAACAACCTACAAGGATAGAGTTGGTAAATATGGGTCTATTTGGGAGATCATTAATAACAGATGGAACAATCAACTCCATCATCCTATACATGTAGCCAGGTATTTCTCGAACACAAAGTATCATTATAAAGCTAAGCTAGGAGAAGATCATACTGGGGAGATCGGAGATGGGTTGTACAAGTGCTTGGAGTGCATGGTACTTGATGAGTTGTAGTAGTTGGAAATACATCAACAACTCAATGCTTTCTCTAGGGCCACATGCACATTTGGAAAATATTGCAAGAGATGTGGATCAACCAGGTAAGCAATTCCAATTTATTTGTTTTTTTTTTTTTTGTAAAGTTAATTGTTTAAAATTTTAAGCTATAATTTTGGTAAATGTTCAATCATCTAAATGTTGAACATGTAACTACCTCTAGTCTTTGTCTTTGTAGCACATTGGTGGGATTCGTTTTGCAACCATTTTCCTCAACTGTAAAAATTCGCAGTTAGAGTTCTCAACCAATCTTGCAAAGCTTCTGGGTATGAGTATAATTGGTCTATTTTTGAATGGATTCACACAAAGAAGAGAAATTGTTTGGAACAAAAACGATTAAATGATCTTGTCTTCGTGCAATACAACCTTTGACTAAGGTGCGACAAGTTGTTGGACAAAAGCCCTGATATAGATCCCATTGTGTTGGATGATATTGATCCAACTTCAGAATGGCTAGACGAGATTCAACCAACTGAGCTTGATCTTGATTTTGATATTGATGCCATGGAGTTGGGGGGTGTTGATCCCAATGCAGATCTAGTAGTTGAACCAATAGTTGAAGGAAGCGAACCACCAAGACCAAGCATGGCACATGGTATTGGTGAGGGAAGCAGTAGTCCTACAGCTCGACCAACTCGTGCTTCTAGATTTGCTAGGCCTAATACTACTATTGAGTTTGGAGAGGAGTTTGAGGAGTCCTCAGACTTTGAGCCAGATGATGTTTATGTAGCTCCTCCGATGATCCCTTGTCTAGTAGTGGTGATGAGTTTGATGAGTGATCATGTTGATCAATGATTTGTAGTAACCTAGTGGCCTAGTAGCTTGAGTTTTAGCATTGTTTTTGGACTCCAGAAGCCATCTAGAGCCTCTTTGGTTATGTATTTTGTTGATGATATCATTGATATGTATTGCGCTCGTTGTCATTTTGATATATGCACCCCTACATGGTATATAGATGATCAGACTTTCCATATTTTGTCTCTAATTGTTTGGAATCTTAAAAATAAGTTTTTTTCATTAAAAAAATAATTATTTTATGTATTTTTTCAATTCTGGTTTATTGAATTTGGTTCGGTCCAATTTCATCTGGTTCTGGTTTGAATCATGGTTAAATAGGCAATTGGTTTGATACCAGGTTCTGGTTTTTAAAACCATGCAAAATACACATCCTAGTGCAATGTTGTTGAGAGAACCTATGAAAATGCAAATTGGATTTTTTATATTCCAGTTATAATGGGTTGAATGCTTCTCCTCCAAAGGCCTCCAAAGCTCGAACGCTACCTCCTAAACCATGTGTAGCTCTAGATCCACCACACCTACATGATCCCTTCTCAACCCAAGCATCCTCAAGCTTAGTACAAGCCTCCATGAAGAAACCAGGGGTCCTAATGCTGTCTAGGGCTCAGTGCCCTCCTCCAAGATGCCCAACATTCCTCCTCCAAAGTGAGCTGTCCTCTCATGCAAGCAACCAACCTCCATGTGTGTGTTGCATGAAGAAGTCACCAAATTATTTAGGTCTCCAATGCTTCCAAGGAAGTGAGCCATGTAAGCATCAAGATAAGGTCTGGCAATTCACAAGCAAGCTAACTCCAATGTGTATCTCCATCATGGTACAAACAAGGATAGTCAGCACACCATGCACCCCACATCACATGAAGCACCCTCAGGCATGGCTTAAACATTTTCAGAGAAACCCCAAATTCTAACAGTTGCTTTGGGGAAAAGCAATTCAATAAGGGGGCACTATTATGGTATGTCAGAGTATGCAATATTTCTAGCTTAAAAGAAACACTTTTATCATGCTCGGTACTGAAGAAATTAAGTTTGAATGGTCAGTTTGGCATACATGGGTGAGGTGTTGATTGTGGGTGATACATATGCTTGATGGCAGCCTTAGAATATGATGGTTTTGTTAGAATTTGCCACATAACTAGGGCCAGCTACCCCTTAGTTGATAGTATATTTTATATTTTGTTGATAAGTTTTGTTGATCGTGTCTGTGGTTTTGGGCCTTTGTTTGGAGCGGACCATGGATTTTGTGTTGGTGGTTTCTTATGTCCCTTTGCCTCTTTAGGGGCATGTGCAATGAGAATGGTAGTATAGGTTCTCGGGTGTTGAAGGGATTGCTTAGGAGACTAAGTTGTGCCAAAAGCAATGTCCATACCTTCTTAGGAAAGTTTTTCTTCTTGTTGACACTAATTACTATTTCTGTTCTATCTTAATTATATTTGTGCTGTTCAGATTGTGGATTTGCAGATTTACTCTGCTGCATTTAGTGACTATATAATTGTTGAGATTCTTTCAACTAAGCTGAATTTTTCTCTGTTATTTCAGTAAAAGATCAAATCAAATTTCAAATCTTGCTCATAACATTCTTCATGAAAAATTGTTATTATAGGTTCAAAATAATAAAGATTCTAATTTTCTATTACTAGTTTATTTTCATTACGGAGCTTTCTCACTTTTGATGGTGATTATGACAGTTAGAATCATGCATCTTAAAACTTTCCTGTGTAATTAAATGTACTACACTTTTAATGATGCATGTTGTCAATGTCATCTTGATTCAATGGTAACTAAGTTGCATGAAACTTGGAAATGGGTATGCTTCTGAAACAAGGAAGGGAACAGAAATTTGATCACCCAAAATCTGAAAATATGGGAATGACAAACTTTTAAGAAATATAGAAAATTATTAGGAAAAGTAAAACTTATAAGCATATTCAACAAATCTCAGTTTAATCAAAAGATGAGGATGCATAAATCTACTCTACCACAATTGCTATCTCAACTGCATGCCAAATATCTCACATAAAACTGATTCATTGCTTTTAGTAGGTGACTTCTAGCTTGGTCATTTTCAAGAATTACAGATAGTCATACTAGGTATGAAATTTTCAACACAAAATTGAATCAACGTAACACAGGAGCCATCAACAACATTTATAGACCTTAGACATGCAACTAATGCCATATATGCCTTTTGGAATGTCTAGAATTCATGAAATCACTTAGACCAGAATCTGTGCATGGCTGTAAAACCAGATCCAGTTCATTTTCAATGAGCCCAGGTGACAAGAAAAAGGAACAATATAATTATTTAAATGCTACAAGGAGTTACATTGCTCATATGAAGGCCAAAACCACCCCTTCTTTGCTTCTCTGAATTGAGAAACCCCCTTCACGAGGGGGGTCAAACACCTCATTGTTGTTCCTTGTAAATTGAGTCAAATAAATGGCTATTTCCTCAGAGATAAATGTACACCTGTTTTGGGTTGTAGATGCCCCAATATTCCCCCCACCACATCAGAAATGGCCCCGAAACCTTTCCAATGGTTCTAGGTACCAAAACAAGAGGGCAAAGGCTTCCTGCAACGTACATTGATGAGGTTCATGTACCCTTTGTTGAAAAGTAGTGAGTGAAGGTCTTCTTGACTTGTGCCTTAGTCAAGAAAGACCACGAGTTGTTCTTCTTTAGCATGCATGAGTCCCTGTAAATTAAGTTGAGTTCATGAAGCAGTTTGACTTATGCGCATGAGTGGGAGGCTCAGTTTGTTGTCTACTATTGTGAGTTAAAATTGGAAAAAAGACAAGTGAAGAGTCTCAAATTCTAAATTGAGATTAGACGAGTTACACAAGTCAATTAGACTTAATTAACTCATCAATCATAAGTTTGGCTTCCAAAAAATAAACTTGCCAGATTTAAATAATGCAAATTGCTTATAAGGAGGACGAAGGCACATCATTGTAACATTATTATTGAGCGTGAGTTTGTGTGAAGGAGCTTGTGAGAGAAAGAGCTTGCTAAGGAGAAGTGTTAATTTTAGGTATGTTCTATGCTTAGAGCAATTTATTTCAATTTTCACAGTTAGCTCAATATCTCTTCCAGATTAGCAATCACATCAGCATTAAAGTAAACTGCAGATAGAACATAAACATAAATAGAAGACAAGACAAGACAAGAGGACAAGATGTGGCGCTAGCCAGGGACAAACCCCAATGTGGGGAAACCCTTGATCAATTCTTCTTATATGTTTTTCAATAGTTCAGCAGAGAGAGAGAGAGATAGTACATATACATCAGAAGTCAACACTTCGACTTGACAAGATAAGAACATAGATCTTCTCTAAGAAGATATCTAATGAGGTAACTGATATGGACTCATGTGATTCCATCACCCTATCACAGTGCTGCACCATGTTGCACCATCATACCATGTCCATCACAGACCTGCACCATGCTGCATCACTGCTGAGCTGTACCTCATCATGCTGCTTTTCATCTTCATGCTGCACACATCATGCTGCTGCACCATATCATCATGCTGCACCTCCTTGTGCTGCATCTTCAAACTGTACCTTACTGTGCCTATCATGCTGCATCCCCTTGTGCTGCATCTTGATACACTTATGCTGCACCTTGATACACTTGTGCTGCACACCCTGATACACTGCCCATAGCAACTCTTGCTGTGGTGCTATGGCCTGCAGCCTAGCACATAGCAACAAACGTATCACAGATAGTGTCCAATCATTATTAACGCAACAACATTTAGTCTATAGAAATGTCAACTCTTGAACATGCTGTAATGCTGCAATTCAGGGACTGATTAGGGTACTGACCACAATCCCTAACAACCCATCTAAGCTGGCCCAGAATTGCTCTTAATGACTTTGGTTGTCCTCCAATGAGTTGCTGCCTTCCACGCTGCATCATAACAGTCCTCCTTGATATAGTAGACCTCCCAAATCGTCCTACTAATGAACTGCTATAACCTTCTCTTTTCCTGTGGCTAGGGCAATCATGAGACTGCATATAAGGAACCATTCAGATCCCTTCTCACAGCAGTCTAAGGGCACATGAAACCCTCCACAAATGCGGCCTAGAATAGTGTTAAAGTGACTGCGTTTAGGCCTGCGTTCAGCCCTAAGTTGCACGAAACGGGGAAATGGGTACGAGTTTCCAAAACGGGAAGCGATACGAAACGCGACCTCCCCAAATTTTGGAAACGGGGAAACGCGAATGCGATATTATATATATATATAATATATATATAATATATATATATATGCTGCAATCATAAAGCATAAATGATACATTATAATTTATTACACTTAAACATTAAGATTTAATTTACATCACATTTACTCATGAAAATAAAAATATGGGAATATCCAAAAGCAATGTTTATTATATATCCAAATCTCAAAATCAGCGTTTATTTATATTAATATATGAGGCTGCAAGTACAATAAAGACTATAAGGCTGCAAGAGAGAGATCCAAATCAGGATTTTCTGCATCCACATCCCATTCTTTAGAAGGACCACTGTTGTATTGGGAGTCTCCTCCTATATAGTCGAACGACCTTAGTGCTCTTAATTAAATACACGTTACATACCCTAGTACCCTACATGATCTTGATTATTGGGAGTTTCCCCTGCATAGAGGGCTTGGTTCTCTTGAGTAAATACAAGTTCCATACCCTAGTACATGATAAAATCCAATAGAAACATTGCAATCCCTCCAATCCTGAAATTCTGAAAAACAAATAAATCTGCGGGATTTTGAGTGAGATCTAAAATTCTATTTTTTCCATATGAAATCCAATGAGGGCGAAACCACTCTCAAACATCCTGAGTCATTTCATGGTAATGTTAAAAATTTAAGTAAAAGGATGAAAATGAAAAATAAAGGAGAATATCACTTTTATTTTAAGAATTTAACATTACCATGAATTGCATATGCCTCAAACTTCCTGATGAACTGCATATCAACACTAGGGCAAAAATTCACTTTTATAACTTTAGACATGCATCTAGAAGCAACTTGAAGTCACTAACATACCCTAAAAACACACACACACACAAGTTAATGAGGAAACGTGGGTCGTACGGCCGTGAAACACATTTCTGGCCGTACTAGCCACGTTTCCGTTTCTGGAAACGTAGCAGTACGGCCGGAAACACGTTTCATGGCCGTACCAAACGCGTTTCCGCGTTTCGTACCAATTTCCGTACGGAAACGGACCTTTTTACCACGTTTCCTACAACATAGGATATAAGCGTTGACACAATGCTATGATAAGATTGAAACAGTGAGAAATTTCAGTTTATTATAGTGAAGAAAACTTAGTCATCACAGGACCGAAGGTTTGTGAGTATAATCATTGTTTGGGCTATATCCACAATACCATTCTAAAATGTCATCATTAAAGAATTGTGTCACTCCTTCTACAATAACGAAGATTAGGATGATACTACAAGTTTATGGACACTATTAATATGTGTCTATCACCCATACAAAACCAAAGTATAAGGCACCTTAATGAACTGTGTCATCACATAGAGACTCTAAAGTTTGTCCTATGGAAAATGAAATTGATAGTCCAAGGAACCAGCTTGAAGAAAGGACTCTTTGAGGATCTAAGTACAAGGAACAAAGTAAGTATTGTTACTACAACAAGACTAATAAGTAATCAAAATTAGAGGTATGTAATCACAAGGTACGTATGTTCATGAGTTTTTAGATTTGCAATATATCTAATATTAAATGATTCTTGTTTATAGCTAGTCTAGGGTAAAGATTGTAATCCCAAGATAACATATATCCTTATCTTCTAGAGTTTACAAGTAATCTAGGATTTCAAGCAAAAGTCCTTGATTAAAGAAGGAATAACTTTTTATAGGATTCCATCCTCCATGGTTATGTAGGAAATCTAACTTAAGAAATTAAATAACGTTCTTGGTATCACATGGTTTGCTTGTAAGTATGCATTACAAGTATAGAAGATCATGGCTTACACTTCAAGAAATTCCTACAGGGATTGTCAAGAAACATCTCCAAGTATGTCTTAGAAAATTCTCTTTATCTTATTTTGAAATTTGTGTTATGTTACTAACATGGTTATGTCTAGCTATATTGAATCATAATGATTCTTGTTTTGGTGATTCATCATTTGATAAATCTACCCTCCTCATATTCTTAATTCATTTGATAGAACCCTAGACAGGTTCTCTGGAAAACCCTAACCTAAGGGTATGCTAATGTTAATGTCTGAAACCTTAAAACTGCTTGGGGATATTGGGAAATGCAATTTGAAGTTTTTGTTGATTATGTCATGTTTGGGGTTTTGATATGATCATGAAAACCCTATCTTGTTAGGGTTGAAATGGTGTTGTCTGAAATCCCGAACCTTTGAAGTTTTGATATAGTAGGGTTTGCTTTGCTAAGTTATGAATCCTCAGATCTTTAGGATTTGGTTGGACCTATAAGTAAAACCTTTGATGTGTAATGTAAGATCTTAGGAATGAAACCCTAGGTTTATATATGTATCCAGATGGTTGAAACCCTAGCTTGGTCTAGGTCGGTATATGTCTAACATGTTGTCTGACATTAATTGATGATGAATTCCTAGATGTGTGTGCTAACCTAATTATTGATGGTCATAAGTCTTAGGGTTTAATATAAGTCCTTGACTGAGACTAATATTCTAGGATGATGATGTTTGGAAATCTAGGGTGTACATCAAACCCCAATAAAAGTTATTCATGTTGTTAAGCTCTAATTCATTATACGAATTCTAGGGTTTACATAAAATCCTAGTGAGAAATCTAGCATATGAATTCTGAAAGTTGTTAGATTCATTGATTTGATTTGTTTCTAAGGCTTGCTCTATGAAAGAACTTATCATGAAAAGAATATTGAAACCCTAAATATAATGAGTTTGATATATTGATGAGTTGTGGATGTGATTTAGGGTTTGCAACAAGACCTGGGAAAGAAGTTGAAATATTAAAACTATGCTTCTGTTATTATAAGATTCAAATATGGCTAACTTCATGCTTCCATAGTTTTGGTTGGCCTTGTTATCTAAGTTGTGCAGGTACACACTCTTCAAGATGGTGAAGATGATCAAAAGAAAAAGTTGATGTGATAAGAATAACTCTAATAAGATGGAAGGAAGCCACAAAAGATTCTTCGATGTCGAAAAGAAGAAGTTGATCTCCCTAGATTAAGATGGAGCCCGGATAAAAGAGATCTCCCTGAGATTAAGAAGGAGCCTAGATAGAAGAAATCTTCCTGGTTGAGAGGAAGGGCATAGCATAGATGCATTTCAAAGAATATGTTGTTGTATGTGAAGTTGAAAAAGAAAAAATCTGGTTGATAAGCCTATCATATTGGGAAGCAACATCAAGAAAACCTCAAAGGTTTGTGTTTATTTATGAATATGTGAAATTTTATTATTGAAGTAGCATTATCCGGATTCTCCACAGTATTATGCTTCTTATGTCGACGTTTCGAACCCCAAAGGGGGTCCATCTCAAAAATAACTGTCATTCATATTCTATCAAATTTGGTCCGTCCATCTCAAAAATAACTGTCATTCATATTCTATCAAATTTGGTCCTGAGGATGGACCCCCTTTGGGGTTCGAAACGTCGACATAAGAAGCATAATACTGTGGAGAATCCGGATAATGCTACTTCAAAAAACTACCACAAAAGCCTAAAGTCTAACATAATTTTATTATTGATTGGGGTTGTGTTTGTACATGTAAATCTCTCGAAGGCTTTGATAGCATGTTGGTTACCGATCAATTTGATCAGGAGAGATTTGTTGTCCTTGATCTACTGGATCAAGGAGAGGCTTTATGAGTGATGCATTGTCTGGGAGGACATTTGGTCAACACTGTGTTGATGTCTAGGTCCCAAAGTAGGGAGGGTGCTCAAGTCATAGAGCTCTGACCATGGATACACACCTAGATCCCTGGGTTGATGGTTAGCAAGTAAGCTTGATGGTACCTAGAGAGGCTGAAAGCTTGAGTCCATCTTAGTCCCACCCGGATAGTTGCCCTGGTCAAGAATCTACCCTGTGGCATTGTAGTGCCTAAATTGTTGAGAGACCAATGGATAAATAGCCCTGGTCAAGAATCTAGTCCATGGCATGGCGATGCCTAAACTTCTTCGCAGATGATGTGTTTTGAGATCCTCCATGCACCTCTTTGATTATATCTAAATATGAATCCCTCCCTAATTAAGAGGGAGTGTTGAAGAAGGTAACTAGGTTCGGTCTTCATTATTGTACTTGAGTCAAATATGATATATTTGTAAAGCAAAAAGAATTTTTATTATTATTAAATTGACTTGTTAAAGCATGGGTTTCATGCTTGAGTCAATTATAGGTCAAGCCTCCATTGCAGGCTTTAGGTTGTTGTCAAATTCATTTATTGGTCAAAGACTCCTCCATCAAGTCATCATCTCGACCTCTTCATCAAGTTGGCCTCAAATAAATTATCTTCAAGTCGACTTCCTCAATATACTCATGTCGACCTAAAATAGAGACACACCTCTTCACAAAGTCATGTCGGCTTATTTATTATGGGAAACTACTATAAATACAAGTGTGAGGACTTCGCATAAATTACAGTCAAGCAATTTGGATCATCTCTGAAATTCGAATATCACAAAAGTTCTTTGGATGCAATCACAGTGAGAAGTTTGGATCTCAATAAGGTAGTTTCAGTGCAATCTCAGAGAGGAAGTCTTAGTGCAATCACAGTGCGAAGTTCAGTCTACAGGAACTCGGATTAGGCACAGGAATGATCTCGTTGCTACCACAGTAACCACAGTTTGGTGTTTCGATGCTACCACAGTTCTGTGCTATTACAAGATGGTCTCGGTGCTACAATGACAAGGTCTATCACAGTGAAGATGTTGCTACAATGACAAGGTCTAGGTGCAGTGAAGAAGGTTTCGGTGCTACCAAAGTGACAAGGTCTCAAGTGAGATGGTTTCGTTGCTATCACAGTGATAAGGACTCGGTGCTCTCATAGTTACAAGGATGACTTGATGGAGGATGTCTTCGGTCTAGATTGTAAGGATCTTGGTCATCTCATCTGGAATCTACTAAAGGACAAATTTTGACTGGGTTTTCCCCAAGAGTGGGGTTTTGCCCTGGCAGCGTGCCTACATCTTGTGTTCTCTTCTATTCGTTGCTTGGCATTAATCTTGATGATAAGAAAAAGACAATTCGAATGAATAAATAATAATAATGAAAAACTTCACAAGATAATGTCATAATAAGAGAAATCATGTAACTGCCACCCTTTGGAATTCTCAACAGGATTAACACATCCTCAAGGAATTTCCTCTTTGACTACTCTTACCCATTGGATGCCCTACCACATCCTCAAAGAGTATCGAAATTCAGATGTTTACCAAATCCTCCATTCTTTCTTTATAATATGAAGACAGGAATGATGTGTCCATCTCTCCGTCGTGGTCTTCACTAAGACTTACGGCTGATAGTCCTAGTCTAGTGCATGACACATGAAGTAGAAAACAATATTTGTCACTTCCTCTCAATCAAGGAGGATTCAATCATTCCTATAAAAGGAATATACCAAAGCTCCCTCTTACTTAGGGACTTGTTACCAGCAACAACTATCTTCTCTTCAGTGGAGATCATGCTATTATCAGCTGCTTGTAGGGCTCCTCCTTTTAGCATCATATCATGAACTTCAACTTCTTCATCATGGAGGCTTCTTCCTCTAGAACTTCTTCGTAGGGGAATCAATGATCTTCTACGTCACTTTCTCTTCAACAAATCATAGTGTTGAACCAACAGTCATCTCATCCTTCTCTTCATCGGAGAGTGATCTTATAGTTCACATTTGGCTTTCCTTCATACATCTATCTCTACCAAGTCATGTTTCTTTCAAGATCTTTCATCCATTCTCATGAGTACTAGTTGTAGGTGACATCTACAACTAATCAATGAATGAATTGAATTGATTTACAATGAGCAATGAAGCTCAATAAATAATACAAAAGTATTTACAGAATCAGCAAGTTTCTACTAAGAAAATAGAAACAACAAGTTTCTAATAAAAAACTGCTATAAAGATCACAGACGATCTTATCTACATAAATGAGCATTAAACATTAAAAATAGCATTATTCTAATACCCTCCCTTAATGCTCAATCTATTTACAACACCTATAGACCCTCTGAATTTTACAAACTTATCAGGACCAAGGGGCTTGGTGAAGATGTTTGATGGCTACTCCATTGTGGGAACATACAGCGACTGAATAGATCCGTCTTCAACAAGTTGTCGAATGTAGTGACAATGGGTTTCCACATGCTTTGTTCGTTCATGGAAGACTGGATTCTTGGCGAGTTTGAGCACTCCCTGATTATCACAGAACAGGGGAGTAGGACCTGCCTGGGAAACATGCATATCCGCAAGCATACGTCGAAGCCAAACTGCCTCACAAGATGCCTTAACTACTCCCCGATACTCTGCTTCGATCGAGGAGAGAGCCACTGCCTACTGCTTCTTACTAGTCCATGTGACAACACTGGATCCCAGACTAAACACATACCCAGCTGTAGATTTACGGTCATCAACCGAACCTGCCCAATCGAAATATGTGTAACCACTGAGTGTAGGATTTGAACTCCGAGTGTACAGAAGTCCATAATCAGGAGTGCCACTCACATAACACAGCGCACGTTTCGCTGCTATCCAATGATTAGCCTTAGGAGCTGTCATGAAGCGTGAAATGTAGCTCACTGCAAAACTGATATCAGGTCTAGTGGCAGTAAGGTAGATGAGGCTGCCTACTAATTCCCTGAATAAAGATTCATCCACAAGTGGTGAGGATGATTGAGCTGAAAGTTTGAGCCCTGGTTCCATAGGAGTCGTCGCAGGTTTGCAATGCTGCATTCTGAACCTATCCACAAGACTTTTGGCATACTTGGACTGACAGAGAAAGATGTTGTTCTCAGTCTGCCAGACTTCAACCCCCAAACAGTAACGAAGAAGTCCCAAATCTGACATATCAAAAGTGCTGCACAAATCCTGTTTGATCCCATGGATCAAATGTGTTGAACTGCCAGTAATGATAAGGTCATCCACATAGACAACCACAAACAGTATATCATCACCAGTATGTTTGATATACAGGTTTGCATCAGATGGACTCCGTTGAAAGCCATGATCTGTTAGGTACTTATCAATTTTCATGTACCAAGCCCGAGGGGCTTGTTTCAGACCATAGAGTGCTTTGACTAATCTATAGACTTTCTGTTCTTGACCGGCAACCTTAAATCCTGGAGGCTGCATCATGTAGACTTCTTCCTGTAAGTCACCATTCAGAAAAGCACTCTTTACATCCATCTGATGGACTTTTCAACTGAACTGAGCTGCTAAGGCAAGGACGAGCCATATGGTACTCATCTTGGTTGTAGGAGCAAAGGTCTCCTTATAGTCTATGCCTTCCTTCTATGAGAACCCTCGAGCAACAAGTCGAGCCTTATACTTGTCTAGGGTTCCATCAGCTTTGTATTTCACTTTATACACCCATTTGCAGCTAGTGGGTTTCTTCCCTGCAGGAAGATCAGAAAGGGTCCAAGTGTGATTCTTCTAAAGACTCTGGAATTCAGTTTCCATAGCCTATTCCCACTCAAGTATACCCTTAGCCTCTGAATAGGTTTGAGGCTCAAAAACACTGTGTAAGTTAGCCATAAGAGCAAAATTAACTATAGGTTGTTGTTTGCTCTTATTTCTGGAAGTTCTACCTTCAAGGAGCTCATTATCCTAGATATCACCAATAGTTTTAGCTCACCATTTAGGTCGGAGAGTAGAAGAACCAATATTTGGAGTAGGTGGAGGAGGCTCAGGAACAACAGGAGCAGCAAGAGGAGGATTATTTTCCAGAGGGAACTCAGGTAGTGCATCAGCAAATGCTGACGCTGCATCATCCCTCCCATCAGGTGGACCTAACGGAAGAAGAACATTGTGAGGCTGATCCTCAAAATACTGCTCAGGAGGAGGGGACTTAAAGAACCCTCTGTTTTTATCAAATACTACGTCCCAACTAAAGATAAGACGATCAGTGTCTATATCTATACGCGTATAGGCCTTGTGGTGATCATTGTACCCTGTCATCATGAGTTTCTGGCTTTTGGAATCCAACTTAGAGCGCTTAGCAGCTGGAATCCAAACATATGCAACCGAGCCAAACACTTTGAGGTGACTAATCTTAGGCTTACGGCCAGACCAAACCTCTTCTGGAGTCTTCCCCTTAATAGCCTGAGTAGGTGATCGATTAAGAAGATAGACAGCAGTAAACACTGCTTCAGCCCAAAATTTGTTCGGAACACTCCTGTGTTGTAACATGGAACAAGCCATTTCAACAACCATACGGTTGCGACATTCGACAACACTGTTCTGCTGAGGAGTGTAGGGTGTAGTTAACTGGCGTTTGATGCCATGGGTATCACAGAAGTTGGAGAAAGCAGAAGAACGAAATTCCCCCCCGTTATCTGTCCTAAGAGTTATGATATTACAGCCATACTCTTTTTCAACTAAGGACTTAAACTTCTGAAAGATACTAAATACATCAGATTTAGGTTTTAGAAAGTACACCCAGATCTTTCTACTGAAATCATCTACAATAAGCAAAAAATATTTGCAACCAGTAATTGAAGATGTATTCATAGGAACACAAATATCAGCATGAATTAACTAGAGTACCTTAAATGCGCGCCAAGATTCTCCATCCTTGAATGAAGACCGACGTTGCTTGCCAGCTTGACAGGCGTCACACACTCCCAAATGCTGAGTCTGAATATCAGGTAACCCTGACACAAGTCCCTCCCAAGATAGCTGAGAGAGACACTAAATGTTTAGATGCCCGTATCTCTGATGCCACAAAGTGTTGATGGGAGAAACACGAGCTACTAGAGCCACTTCTGGAGACTCACTAGTGTCAAGAAGCCTGTATAGGCCATGATCCTCTAGGCCAATAGCAACCGTAAGACGAGTTTCCCTGTCAATAATGGAGCACTTGTGCACATTGAACACCACATCGAGCTGAGGAGAATTCCTCATAATCTGGCTGACAAACAGCAGATTAAGTTCCATACCAGGAACATAGTACACATTCAGGAAGATGAGTGTGCGCCCATCAAACTGGATCTGAACTGTACCTCTGTCAACCATTGTGTACTCCTCACCTCCGCCAAATACCACGGAATCACTGAAAGGTGAGAACTCAGTAAACCAGTCATGCTTGTGAGAAAAATGACGTGATGCACCAGAGTCAATGTACCAGGCAGAAGACGAGGTATGATCTGAGGACCTCTTAGCCATAAAAGCGTAAAAGGCAGATTCCTTCTACTCGGAATGTTCTACAACATTCGCTTGCTGATGAGACCCTCCCTGCTTCTTCTGTTCAGAAACAATCCTCTGTCGGCAATCTTTCTTCATATGGCCGAACTTGTGACAGTAATTACACTGCACATTTTTCTTCTTAGCAGGATCAGAAGGCTGAGAAGAACCTTTCTGCTGAAAGGGCAGAGAGGACTGATATTTGGCAGCAAAAGCATTTTCTGAGGACGCTGATGAAGCACCACTACCAAACAGTTGTTTCCAACGATCCTGTTGCAGGAGTTTGGTGCATAACTCCGGAAACTTCAGATCAACATTAGTGGAGGTAATGTTGAGTGTTTCTATGAAGTGTTCACAAGGTTTTGGTAGACTTTTCAGAGTGATGAATACCATATCTTCTTCCTCCATGGTCCGACCAACGACTTCGAGCTGATGTCGAATGTCTTTAATCTTGTTAAGATGTTCCTGTAAAGACATACGTTCGTCCATCATGATGGAGAACAACTGATTCTTTAGAAAGAAAGCTCTGCTCTTGTTGGATGTCTCGTGCAATTCCTTCAAATGTTGCCAGATTTCGACAGCCATCTTGCCAGAAGGAATCTGTGGTAACTGATCATCAATCACAGAGAGTTTGAGAAGCATAACAACCTCTCGATTTCGATCATCAAACTTATCTTGATCTGCACCAAGTGTACCAGGACTGAGCTCTTTGCCCAAAACAAGTTGGTCAAGATGCCTACATTCAAAAATGGTCAACATTCTCTGTTTCCAGATGTTATAATTGGTGCCATTAAAGTGCTGACTGCCTTCCAACATCAGGTTGGTTAGCGAGGCCATCTGCACATTTCCCAAGGCACAAAAAAAAAACAAAGGAGTCCGGCACAAATTTCAATGCAAATGCCGACTGATCCGGACAAAATCTGACAGGTGCTGGTGCAATAGAAATAAAACCAGAAATCGTAATATTTATGGACAGAATATACCCTGCGCAAAAGGTATGCTTGGATCTCAGCTTCAGAAGGTTGAAGGTTTCTTTATACGCACATCATAAAGAGGATAAATGCATGTGTTCAACTCACTGTATCAGGCCAAACAAAAAGGGCAGAAAATCCCACGGCTCCAGACGTGCGACCCCTCCTCAGTTTGCTCAACGGTTGCTTTCTTCAACCTGGCAAATGACACGCACTGCCTTGACTTGCGTTGTGCGGACTCAAATTATTTGTAACCAGTCGGGATTCAAAAATTGTTCCGTGCTTCCTCAAATAATTCGCGGCTACAACTGATTTGTGGTAAGTCTCAATGACCACTACAGGGTTTCAAGAAGTTCAGAACTACCCTCGTTGTCTTCAAACCGTCTCAAGAATGGCTACGTTACTATGTCGCTGCCTCAGGGAGTTTAACGCATTGCTCCGCTACCCAAAACGACTTCATGGAGGTAAACGAGCTGCAAGTGAGCCCTATATTCCCTTCGCTCCCTCGACTGAGATGGGCTGCACCTTCGCTAGGTTTGAAGCGGGATTCAGTTTGCAATAGAATTCGACCTTTCAACCAGAGTGATCTCGGCTCAGCAGAATGACAAACACGTCCCTTCGAATATTCAGCAGTTCAATTTTCTAAGAATCAAACTCGTACAATTGCGGGGGAATGAGGGTTTCGACAAGCTCGTCCCTTGCCGTCACAAATTCTTCAACCAATTTGCAACTTGTTCCTTCTATTATGCGACAGCCCTTTAAAAACTGCAGCTCCGAAATTGTGACGCCCAGTAAAAAAAATTCAGACTCCTAGAGAGCAATTTTGAAATGAAGCACGAAGTTTTTCAAACAATGAAAAATTATTTCGAAAAAAATACCCGAGCTCTGATACCGTAATCAATGAATGAATTGAATTGATTTACAATGAGCAATGAAGCTCAATAAATAATACAAAAGTATTTACAGAATCAGCAAGTTTCTACTAAGAAAATAGAAACAGCAAGTTTCTAATAAGAAACTACTAATAAGATCACAGACGATCTTATCTACATAAATGAGCATTAAACACTAAAAATAGCCTTATTTTAATAACAACTCTCTTTTGGTAGCCATGTTTCAACCCAACCAGATGATTTCTCAAAAATTAAAATGAACAGTAAATCAAAGTTACCTTTTTATGATGGCCTTTCGTCATGACATCGTCTTCTAACATCAACATCCTACACATGTATGAATCCATCTCCAAAACATACATTACCAAGGTTCTCTTTTTCGAGCACACATATCAAGGTCACCATACCTTCTTCATGGATGTCATAGCTAATCCTTCTAGTCAATATCAGATGTTGATTCCTTATCTTATCTCATAGCTGCATCTTCCCACAAACTCTTATTTCATTTTTCTTCACATATTGCTTCCCGAGGATCTTTCATACAAAGTTCCTTCATCATAGGAACCATGGTTGCCAACCACCTCATTTTTCATTATGAGTTCATATCATGTCATCATGTAGAAGAGTTCAAGGTACATTGTATTCATACCTTCATGCATCATTCATAAGGAAGAGTCCCTTCTTCTTCAATCATGCTCATGAGATAGAGCATTCAACCATTCCACCTGTAACTATATAATGACATGACTTTATCTATCAAATATATATACCTCTTCCTTCTTGTGGTCATCTAGACTTCCTTCTAGCAGCTACTTTACCTTGCTTGAAAATGAAAGTACTTCAACCAACTTGACATGCTACACATCTTTCTCATCATACCATGATCCTTTTAATATGTGGATCCCACACAAGGTGGAATATAGATTATCTGTGAGACACTTGCTTCTTCTAAGTAGAGGTGGATCTTCTAACAAAGATTCCAATGGAGGATCTTGATGATACTCATTCTGCAAATGCTTCTTCCTAATGATGATGATGTATGAATACCTATTCTTTAGACTTGCTAGATGACTTACTCCAACCATGTAAACTATTTACTTTGATTGTCCTTCTATGCTTACAATGAAGATGCAATGAGCTACTTCCCTTCTATCATGTGAGATGACTGCTACAACCTTATACTCTTCTATTTCGGCTATCCTTCCATGCCTTTATGTTGATGTCATCTCAATCTCTTACATAATGCATCTATCATACTTGTAATGCATTCCATCATGATAGCTATCTTTTATAAACTTGAAAAAAAACTAAGTGTAGGAGGTTATCTGAGTCATAGTAGAGGTTTTTCACTTCTTCTTTGTCTTCTTCTTTTCAGGTTCTTCTACTTGTTCGGTGACATGGCCTTCATTTCTTTCTTTTCTTTTCTTGTTGTCCTTCTTGAGTTTAGGACAATTCCTCTTGAAGTGCCCATATTCATTACATCCATAGCATTGAATCTTTGACATGTCAAGCTTCTTTTTCCAAGGATCAAACTTTCCAAACTTCCCTTAGCCATAGTTGCATATCCTTAAGTTTGTTCACTTGATCCAAAATCACTCTTTGCCTTTAACCTAGTTTCTTCAATCTTGCATAATGACCAAAGTTCATTGAATGAAGTGGCTTCCTTTTTCCCATAGATACTTGACACAAAGTTGCCCCATTCATCAGGTACTGCATTAAGCACAATGGTGGTCATCTCACGATCAGACGTCACTTCTCCAAGTTCTTGTAGTTGGTCTCTAATTCCAAATACCTTCATGAAATACGAGGTTATCCCTTCTTCCCTAGATATTTTCATCTTGTACCTTCATGAATTCTTCTCTTCTTACAAAATGTTCAAATGATGAATTCCAAGACCTATGACCCTTGACAAAGACCCCTCCAAGACCAAGTCAACCTTCCTTCTTGATGAACTTTCCTTACACAACTTACAGCAACAAACTTCAACCTTCTAGCAACTTTTCTAGCAACTTCAACCCCAGCAACTTTTCCATCAACTTCAATCTCATCAACTTTTCCATCAACTTCGACCCTAGCAACTTCGACCCCAGCAACTTCAGAATTTCGTTGTACATGAGAGAGAGAGAGAGAGACCCAAAAACTTCGACTTCTAGCGTCCTTCTTGAACTTCGATTTCCTTAGGACTTATTCTTGTTAAGATTGAACTTCTTTTGCTTCTTTGTATGTGTTATGTGTATCCTTCAAATGAGGTCGAACGCCTCTTATATATAGGCTTTCTAGGGGTACGAATTGCCTCCATGACGCCGACTTGATCTTTCATGTAGGCCGACTAGGTTGACTTGTCTTGGAGGGTCTTTTATAACTCAAATAGATTTCTTTTACATAATACAAGTTGCCCAAAGGGGTCTTATATATTACAATGACTTAATTGACTCCTAGACTTTATGACAAAGCCCTAGAAGCACTCAATGGGTGCTTGACCTACAAATAAAATAATCTTGAGCGTGAACCCATGCTACAAAATAATAATAATATTTTTTCCTCTTTTAAATGAGTACATAAAATCGTGGTTACATTATACATTATGAAGATCGAACCTAGTTACACTTTTCAACATTTTGAAGCCATCCAATCCTCACCAACTCCTCTTCCAACATGGCCTCTCCAACTACAACCAACTCATCACGAACCCGTGTGATCCTAGAGAGATAAGACACTACTGTATTTGATCTAGACATCTTGGTGCGCTTGAGCTTCTCACTAAACATCATTATCCTGTTGTAATTTTCACTCTAGTACAACTTTGTCACAGCCTCCCACCTTTCCTTGGTTGTTTTCTTTCCAAAAATATGAGGGATCACATGATCCTTCACCCAATCCAAAATGATCCTCTTGGCTTTCACAACCTTTTGGTTACAAGCGGCCAATTCTGTAGCATCAATAGGAGGGGTGAGTTACTAATATGCAAACTCCCATATCCCATTCTCCATTAACATCAATGCTAACCTCTCCTTCCAATGTCTGTAGCTGGATGCACCCTCCAACTGGTCTTCAAACCTCAGTCCAATTGCAGCCATCCGTACAACCTCCAAATCATACACTCAACCCAAAAAAATATAACTGTTGGAAAATAATTATTCTATTGTAACCCTTCTTAGAGTTAATTGTTTTGATACCCACGTTAATTTTCCAATACCGGATCTAATTTAAATTCCTATCAAATTAGTTTGAACTTTATGCCCAAAAAATATATTAACCCAGTAAATTATTTTTCTAAAAAACAGTTGAATAAAAATACGCTGGTATTTTAACTTAAATAATTTGCAGCGGAAATTTAAATAGAAAATCAGTCACAAACACAGCAAAATTTTCACCCTCCAAATTCTCCTTCACATTTTATTCCTCGGGAAAATTAAGGGCTCCCTCCAAATTCTCCTTCAGTTTTTATTCCACAGGAAAATTAAGGGCTCCCCTTAATAGGGAAAATGACCCTCAGAAACTGCACAAAAAATACAGCAAAATAGAACTTGAAATTTTCGACCACTTGGAAATCTCGGCCTCCTGAAAGATTCAGCACCTAGAAACTTGGCTTCTCCAACCAATAAATAGGCTTCTTTTCTCCTAGCCCTATACAACCCACTGCGCATTGGAAGAAACTCGCCCTTAACCTAGGCTGTATGGCCCCCTTGTGCAAGCCTCTAGCTGGGAGTCTCAACCGCCTCTCAAATCTCAATCTTTCTCTCCAAGATCTCAGCCTCCTTCAAATCCTTCTCAATGGAATCTCCTTGTTGCACACACTTTTCTTTATCTTCAATCTTGAGTCTCTAACTCTTGAGAAATTCACTCTCCCAATGAAATCGATGCGTCTTCCACCTCTCCCTTAGGCTTCTTTTATAATTTCTTATTGTGCTAGATCTCCTAAGTGATTAGTGGCTAGGATTAGATCCTAAGCCTCACTTAATATCAACGGTAGAGATTAGATCTAATTTATTTCTCATTAAAAAACCTTAGTCCAATAGTCAACATTAATTAATCAATGTGCTTTTCCTAAGTTTGACGTAGAAAAGAGATCATAAAAGTCACTTTACTGAACATGAGCAAGAATCTAAAAAGGCTTTTTGGACATCTTCTGTGTGCTTGACATCTAGCCTATGCAGAAGCACTTGTTCGAGCCATCATCATCGACACTAGGACAGTGCACTACTTAAGTTGTTGCACAAAAATATGTGTCGTGCCATAAACATATGTCAAGTGGGTGTTTGGCACATGTGGGCATGTACACACCTTGGCACATGTGGGGTGCACTACTGAAATTGTTGCATTAAAATATATGGAGTGGGTACTTGGCACGAGTGGAAATGTACCTACCTTGGCACATCTGGGGTGCACTACTTGAGTTAGTTAATTGGAGAAACCTGCTTTGCACGAGTTGCCATGTAACCAGCTACCCTTAATACATGTAAGGTGCATTAATTGGTTAGGGTTAAAGAGAACCTTGTCAAGGTGGAGCGTTTTACTTGTGGACTCATTCTCTTAAATGGGCCTACTCTACGATTTTTACTTGTAACCCCTCTTCTTACCATAAAGGGGAAGGAAGGGTGAATGACTTCTATGTATGTTAGCTAGACTGAAAAGTGCTGTGAGGTGATAGCTAGGGTGTTCTAGTCAAAGTGCTTTTCATTATGAGCTTCTGAGAAGTTGATTTTGGTTTATGTAATATTCTTCTGTTGCAGCAGAAATATGTGATTGCAGGTGCTTATTCAGTATACTGATCAAATTTTTCCAGATTTGATTTCTATTTACAGCTGGATTGGCGTTGCCTGATTTAGCCTTCAGATCTGATTTTTTTAAACTTCTCTTTTCTTAGATCTATCATTTGTTTATAGCTTTTCTTAGATCTTCCATTTGTTTATAGCTGTAATGATTTAACCTCTATACAACAGTCTCTACATTCTTGAAGCTTCCTTACAGTGTTTCATTTTTTTCAAGTCCCAAGTTTTGATAGGTGTTTCATAAGTTTTTTGATTCCATTACAGGGTAAAGTTCTAAAGTACAGACCTGTTGTCATGAGGTTAAATTTTAACACCATCAATCCTTGAAACCTGTTCCCTCTTCCCCCTATCCCCTATAAATTTGGGACTACCTTCCATCTGTCCAAGAAACCCATTTCGCCCATCTCCCATTCCCAAACATGCAATGTAACATGGGAACAAAGTATAACACATTCTATGTTGTGAATTATCCTTGTGAAGTCAAGCATGTCAGCATGCAATATTTCTACCTTTGAATTGCCCAAGGAAACATGAAATTTTAACATTTTCTTTGCATTTTGTTAACTTATAATCATAACATAAGGATAACAACATCCAGATATACAATAGGATCATAAAATCACTTAAAAGTGTGAACGAAATTTTATGATTTTAAATTTACAACACCAGGAAGCAAGTGACGCTAAATCAACCCCGAAATATTTGTAATTCCAACATATCAATAAATTAAGCAAAGTTTGGAGGCATTGCTCAAATTCGATTCCAGACAAGTTTTTACCCCTGTTTTGATATAATTAGCATTGTTTAACATGGTTGTAACGTGTACCTTAAATATTTGCATAAAGTCACTAGGTTTCTTTCCAAAGATGCTGGTTTCCAAAGATCTTACTCGCTCCATTGCCTGCAAAGGTCAGTATAAGAAACTTGTCATTGACAAGAATACTCATTTGCAAAATCAAGGGTTTAATTAACTGAATTTCAATATGCAAAAGAATAAAATAAACATCCATTTTTGAGATCACAACAATGTACATGCACAGGGAGTATATTTCAAGCCAGCAAAATACTCACTCTCTACAATTTACCAAAAGTTGGTTTACATTCAGTGTCAAGGTTTTAACATTTTTTTGTGCAAATCACCATTACTACTCTCTATTTCAACCAAATTTTCAACTTGAACAATTCCAGGCTTTTGGATATTTGCTCCCATTCACAACTTCCAAGCATAATAGTATTTCCCCCTGAAACTGCCTCTTCCCTTGAAATTTTCTTATAATCTTTTGGCTTCCCAAACATAACGCCCAATGGGGTAGCCAACAGTAAGTCATTAGGGGATCAATAAGATTTGAATAACTTCCAAGAACCACCTTATATGTCAATTGCCGATTTGCTTTCCCTTGCAGAAAGTGTTTTCTTTTTCTAGGTATGCCATTGCTTTGTCCCTTTGATAAATAGAATGCATAACAGCCAAATGGTTTTGTTCTAAACAAAATTTACACATTTTCTTCTGCACTCAAGAAGTTCAATAGAATAACGTTTAGCATCATCTACAATTCAAATGTATTTTGTTAAAATCTCAATTTATGGTAATGCTGAGTGTCTATTTTCATTACTGACACAATATCATCATCTTCCTAATGAAAAGTAAACTTTTTGTGCACGTGACAAACTTAACATATGCACAGTAGTTGACTTGTGTATCTTCAGTCCATGTTTCAAACATGTTTTAAGAGTACCTTATCATGCAATGTGCATTTATGATTTCTTTTGTAAGTTCATGAAGGTGCTCCTAGACATATTTAAATATATGCATGTCTATGTTCCTTCTTTCATTAATACAAAGACGATCTACCTCCTTCAAAATTAATCCTCAAAGCCTCGGGAAATCTTTAGACGAGACACTGACCAACCATTTTCTGCTCACACTCACAAACTCGCAGAAGACTGTTCATAGTTCACTGAGGTGCTCCTAGACACATCTCTATCATTAATACAAAAAGGTTTTAACTCCTTCAAAATTGATCTTAAAGCATAAATTCTTTAGAAGAGATGCTAAATAATCATCCTTTTTCTCCTCACACTTGCAAAAACTTGTAGAAGACTATCCATACCTGGCAATTTTATATATTCTATATCATATATTTCTAATGCATCAGTAATTAAACTGACCTTTAAAGGCTATTAATATTCGAAAGTACCTTGCACATTCCATCTAAAATATAAATGTGGGCACTAAATAAAATAAAACAATCCTGAGAAATAGGGATATAAAGACATAACGGAATTTTCACAACATGAACTAGATTCAAGTGGTATAGATCACCATTTGTTCATCAAATTACAATAATCAATACAACATGATAACGACATCATACATTCCACAGAATTGCTCTGTGGCATCCAGGATGCATCCTCTGCATCCCAAGAACAGGGGGACATTTGTGGCTACCCTCAGTGTCCTCACTGCAGGGGTCAGCCAGGGATGTGCCCACTGCTTGGGAAATCTCATGTGAAATGGGGCTATCCTCAGAACATCCTGCAGCAATCTCTTAAAATGGGGGACATCGGTACATCCCCTGATCTCTTGAGAGGATGAAAAGCATCCCTGGTCACACCCTTAAACAACTCCCCCAACCCCCGATACCCCCACCCCCAAGAAAATCAAAAAACCAAGGTAGGTACCATGGGTATTGTTGACCACACCTTGTCAACAGTCCAAGGAAGCAGAGTACAAAGACGTAAAGAAATTTTTCAAAGTTCGAAGTCATCAGTCAGCACATTTGTATCGCTGTAAACCCAATTTTTGCAAGTTATATTGTAAATGATGCTAGCATGACCATTTAAATATGTAATAACACCTAGGTAAGTCTCTGATGTTGGCAACAGATTTCATCCTAGGAAGTTTTTTAACCTCACGAAATTATGTGTGTCTGTAAACATGGATAACCGACAAAGTTTTTCTTCCAACTTAAACCCCAAAGCTAGGATGGAATCTCTTGACAAGGGTCTTAGTGAGTCCTAGTGTTATATCGAGTCTTTTGTAAAAGTGTGTTTAGGAATAATTTAAGCACATTTGGCTAAATTATTTTATTACAAAGACACTTGGTTTATACTAGATCATATTGAGTCGCAAAATTGGGTAAATTGTGGAGGGTACAAGTCTAAATGTGTTTTCCCCTTTCAAGAATTGATATTGTAATGATTTGATGTAAAAAATATTTTAGTGCATGGTCTCTCATATTTAGACACCATGGCTAAAATATTTGAGAGTGGAAAAATAATTAATCCCCTCTAATGTAAATTAATTAATTTTTTAGGCTAAACTAAATAAAAATCCTAAGCCAAAAAATTAATTAATTTTGAGTCGAAAAATAATTATAGAGAGATTAATCTATCCAAGTGGAAAATAATCAAAAAAATTCATGGGTCAAAATCAAAGTCAATTTTTGGAGGTCCACCACCAAGGGAAAAATTGATATTTTAAGAAAATTTGAGCCCTTGGACCTTGGTGGTTAATTCAAAGTCAGTTTTGAGGAAATTAATCCAAAATATTTATTTTTGGATTGATTAAAACTAGGTTTTAGAAAAAATTCGAACTTTTCCTCAAACTTAAAAATTTGAAGATGGAGATTAAAAAATCATCAAGTTACTTTCAGTAGTCGAGATTATTTTGACAGGGATCAAGCCAACTAGCCATTATTTTCCACTTGGAGGGGTTTTTCTATATAAAGAAGTTATTTTGCTTCTATTGGATATCTTTGGATGATGTAATTCTTGAACATTGGTATTGAGTTGATGCTCTGCTGGGAACATTTTGTATCATAATAGAAAGACTTTGGGGTTCAGTTCATAGTGTTTTTCTTCTGTTGATCTATGGTATGTGTTAGCTATGTATGATCTATATTGAGCTGAATACTGCTAAATAATTGTTATTTCATTTGTCGGTGATAAGAACATTATACTAGTAATCTAACAATTTTCTTGAGAATATTATAGAAATTTATAGGTACGCTAGCCCTTTGTCTCCAAGTTCACAGGCTATGGGGAAAAGCTGACTATGTTTGGGCTCCAAAATTTCTTTATGGTATTTGATTTTGCAGAAGGGTTTCGGCCAATGTTTATTTTTGGAAATTTGCTCATCCATTGTTATTTATCTTAAATTATTTCTCCAAAAAAAAATATTGTAAATATTGTATATTTGTAAATTATTTGTAACCCATTTTTTTGCAGCACTTGGGGTTTTATAATTTTGTATATATATTTGGGGTTTAGCGTTCTTTGATTCATTTGTACAGGTGAACTTCAAGTTGCTAAAGAAAATTTTTGTTGGGGTTTTGAGGCAGATCTAGGCCTAGGAAGGCAAAATCTAGCCTCCAAGCTCAACGTCCAGCGTGAAGAAAAATCCGTTCAACCTTTCTGCAGTGGATTTGTGGAAGAATTTTTTATTGCAGGGTTTCGAAAAATTTTTTAGGCTCCAAGGCATAGCCGTCCTTCATTTTTTCCCTAGTGGCCACATAAGGCCCTCGACCCTCCTCTTTCCCTTGGTCGCAGCCCTTTTAGGGTTGGTCGTAGCCTTTAAAGGCCTCAGCCCTCTTCCTTGACCTAGTCGTAGGCCTCCAAGGGCCTCAGCCTCCCTCTCTCCCCTTGTCGTGGGCATGGGGAGCCTATTTTGCCCCTCGGGCCCCCTTTAAGCCCTAGTTGCAGCACTTTTAGGGTTGTTCCCTTGACCGCTAGCCCTTCTAGGGCTTTTTCAGCCCCAGTGTCAACCTTTCTAGGCTTGACGTCAGCCCTAAGGGGCTTCCATCCCGTTGTTGTGGTCTTCTAAGGCCTCTTCTCCCGCTTTTCTACCCTTGTTTGCCTCCTCTAGCCCTAGTTTGGAGTTTTTCCCTAAACCCTAGCCCTAATCCAGCCATTATTCAGTCATTGATTTGATTTTCATCTCTAACATTTGGTTTTGCAGCAATTATTTAGAGCTAACTTGGTGGTTGCAGGTTCTTAAGTCCATTGGAAACCTCCCTAGCCATCCACAAGGCCATAAAGCCCCTTGGTTTTCTCCCTAGCCTTCTAATTTTCATCACTGTCCTAATTTTAATTTCTGAAGTATTTTATAACAACAATATATTTCAGGGACGAACAAATTCTAAATAAGCCTAAATCCTTCCAAACTTGGTG
>APFE031331880.1:0-16191 GCA_000404065.3 Pinus taeda | reverse complement strand
GGTGGAGTCATGAAGACCCCATAATCTACACATCATTATAGCGGCATAGCAATATGGTGAACACAAGGAGTCGACTGAGTACTTACCGGAGGCTTCATGCTTGTGTTTAGCTGGATTCTGCCTCCAATCCTTGATAGGCTCAGACTCAATTTCATTCTCACTTGCGAACTTCTCCAGAAATGCACTATTGTAAACCTTCTCTGGCATAGGCAAATGATACATTTGCCTCAAATCCTCTGGCTTGAAGGATCCAAAAATCCTTCCGTTGTTTGCGACGAAAGTCCTGTCTGTGATAGGAATTTCTTCAATTGCCCATTTGATAACATCAGTGTAAGGAAGCATTTGCTCTCTTGCCACTATCCTATGTAGGAAAGAGTCGGCCAAGTCCTTGAGAGTGCACTCTGAGTTTTTGGTGGAATCTGCAGTAGCTTCCTCTATCACTTGCGCAGGCTTCTCGGCTTCTAGCAGATCATAAGTTCCCTGCCAGGTAGTTCTAGCGAGTCCCGCGCATGTTGTATCTGATATCAATCCCTTCTTACTGTTTACGATTAGTTGTGGCGTGGACGGTGATTCAATAGCGCCTGCAACCTTCTTCTGCTTTTTTCCCATAATGCCTGAACTGCTTGACAAATCTGTAATCTGCACAGAAGAGTGGTTTTGGCGTAATACTGAGATAATAATGAAACTCACAACTGAGAGAAAAATAGAAAGAAGAACGTCGATATGCTTTGCCTTAATTAAAATAGCGCGGATATGATCTATAGGCAGATCTGAAAGGATGGATTCATTAAGGGGCTGTATAGGACCTGCCACCTTATAAATGCTCATTAGTGCAATATTCGCCTAAAGATCTTTTAAATGATGCAATGGGCGTACCGGCGGCCGAGCGGGAATGATTATGCCTTAATTGTCATTAACTCTAGCTTTCCAATCATTCTAACGGCTTTTCTTGGAGAACTGTGCCTTATCTTATCGAATCGGGGAGGGGCGTGAGGATAGTTTTAACAATGTTTCAAACAACGCCGATCGCCGATTGCCGATATCGGATCGGGGAAAGGCTTATGCGCATTAAGGTTTTGGCAAGAGAAACCACCGATCGCCGATTGCCGATATCGGGTCGGGGAAATGTCTATGAGCAATACTTGATATACGAAGGGAACCGCCGATCACCGATATCGCCGGTGGCTTTATCGGGTCGGGACTTTATCGATAGGCATGATAATGGTGCTCAAGAAGATGGCCGATTGCCGATATCGCCGATAGCCTTATCGGGTCGGGGCTTTGGCCGATGGGCGCGATAGTGATGCACAAGGGAATGTCGATGGCCGATATCGCCGATAGCTTTATCGGGTCGGGGGGAAGCCTTTTGTTTGCTTGATGCATACATTTTTGCTTTATTTCCAATGTTTTAAAGAGATATTTCTTTTCTTGGATTTATTGGAATTTTATAAAGTAAGGATTATTGACATCAATTTTATTTTGAAAGGGACCCATTTCATATTTTAATGATTTTGTGAATAATAATAAATATGAAATGGGGGGGTTGTTTTGCAAGGCACAACAGGTTCGTACAAACTTGGAGGTGACAGTGCTGTATACACAACTAGATCTGATAGGTCCACTCTTTGTCAATGCTGAGCTAGCGATAGACCACTATGGTTTCTCAAACCAACCTTTTATTGATTCAGAATAAGTTTGATTACCAATGAAGAAAGGGGAATTTTGCACTAATTGGGAGAATTGAAATATTGTCTACTACAGTAAGGAAAGATTGAAATCAATACTTAAGACACACCATCCATATAACTAATTGCTAGGATATCTTGCTTTATAAGAATTCTAATCTAACATGTGTGTTATCTTAACTATCCTAAGAATGCAATGTGAAATAACCAAACATTGTACTGTTGTGCATATGAATGAACACAATAACTCTTTTTTCTTCTTTTTTTGTCCTTTTTTGTGAAAATGTGAATGCTAAATCTTCTTGGTGATGTGGAAAGTTGGTTAGAGATGGTGGTGAAAGGTCAGATGGCTTGGAAGGCAAGTATGGGTCTTCTCCTATCTTCCTGGATGTGTTTTCCAAAAATCAGCTTCAAAACAGGCCACTACAGGTCATCCTAATGCTTCCTACAGGATGTCCTAATGCTCCTATAAGATCCGATGTATTCCTATAGGATCCGGCTAAGAGAAATAGGAGTGATTTGGAAGGTAGTATAGGGCTTAGGGAAGGCGAATGATGGAAGAAATAAGGCAAGGGAGTGGCTAGGACTTATTGAGAGCTCAAAACAAAGTTTGTAAGATGGTTGGATTTGCTCAACAAACCTGGAAAGTTGTTCTTCTGGAATGATGAATTGGTTGAGGGACTTAGTGGCATTTGGTGATCATGGATGGATGAGGTTAGGATGGGGTTGTTGGTATGAGATCTTCCTACACTATTAAAACTCCTGCAATACATACATCACTGGAATTAATCCATGAATCATGTCAAATAAGAAAGATTTCCAATCAACTTAAGAAAACAAAATTTCATTATTTAGTTTCCTAGTTCATGCATGGACATACTTGTAGAATATTGTGAAACACCATGAGATCTAATGCAAATATGGAGATATCGGAGATGACAATTGAAACCTATTCTTGAAAACTGAAAAGATGTTGGCCTAAGTAGCAGAAAACCCTAAATTCAATAAGAAATCAGAATTATGTCTTTTTGGGGCTGAATAGGAGTTATTCCTCAAACCATGGTCCTTGAAGGGAGGAGTGAGGCCAAATCCACCTGCTATCAGCCTTTTTGGTATTCCTTTACCTCTCTAAAGCTACTGCTAAAGCTATGCATAAATGGAAGCAAACTAATCAGATTCACCACTACTTGCAATGAAACAATGCTAAAACCAATTCAACAATTAATCTATGAAATAACCTAAGCATACATGTACAAGAAGAGGAGCCTTTGCTGCCAGGGTTGGGCCCTAACCCAAGAGCTTCAGCCCTAAGTCAACTCAGTGTTGGATCAATGAAATGCTCATTCTCATTATCCTATCAGAAAATTACATAACAATGTTTTTCCACAAAACTTTAACTCGAAAATTCTTAGTGCTCTTAGATAAAAAGTCTGAATCCTAATGAGGCTCTAGGCCTCCTTATTTATACAACTGAACTCTCCAATAGTTTCCCTAAATCTAGGGAGTCTTTGCTCCCAAACTCAAGATGAACTGGTTCTTAACTGTCACTGGCTCAGTTTCCCATGATCTCCAAGCTAGTGTGATTTGATTGAGGATTTAATGAGGATGATCTATCTCCTATAATCTCACCTCCTTGTCTCATTCGATTTTCTACCCTTAATTAGCCAAAATTGCCATGATTTGCTCTCAGAAACTTGCAATCAATGCACATTAGACCACTAGACATAACATCTTACTTTTACTCATCTCATTAAATAAAATATAATTAAAACATGTAAGGAATTATGCTTTTAATAAGCTTGGAGGTGTATTAAGGTCCATATAGTTACCCAATGATGAGGCTCATCAACAACGTAGCCCATGTTTCCTTTAAGTTCTTATCCTCTTCTTGCTTGTTGTTGGAGCTAAAAACACCTTGACCTGTCCCTTATTCTTTCAGTTAATTTATGGCATAGTCATCCCATTTAAAACCACTCAACCAACTAGGACTGATATTTAAAACAACAATTCCCTCGAGAAATCTCCTTCCTCAAGCAATGGATTTTGTATCCCTCTCTGTGTCATTTAAATAATTGAAATTATTTACAAGAGAGAAATGTTAGTGAGGGGATGTCACAATCATCATCATCAAATGAAAAGAAGGGAAGAGGAACATATATTAGAGGAGTTTAAGAAGTCCAAGCCTCCTACATTTGGTGGTGAAGAAGTTCTTTCGAGTCCATAACTACTATGAAAAAATTTAAAGAACATGGAGAGCATAAAGGAAGCATAGTTGTCTCGGAAGGAATTTGAGATATATTTCAATGAAAATTATTTGTCTGAGACGTATTTTGACAGCAAAGCTAAGCAATGATATGAACTCAGAATGGGGCAAATGTTAGATGAAAAGTACAACACTAAATTTTTAGAGTTGCTGAGGTATGTTACCTACCTCAAAGAGGAAAAAGAAAAGTTCCAAAGATTTATTAGTGGGTTGCCACAGTCATACAAATATCAAATTGAGTTTTATGAACCAAAAACTCTCAAAGATTCAATTAGGAAATTAAAACATTGTTATGAGTAGTTTAGGTGTAGGTTGAAGTTTAGGACTGATTGGAAGGAAAATAGGAAACCTCAAAGTTAAAGGATAAGGGCATAAAACAATCAAGGGAATGAACTTAGTCCCTATCAATCAAGAGAATCAATATAGGTTTAGCATTGCCAATAAAAGACAATTGAATGATGTGTCATGGAAGGTCTACAGTTGGAGGCATAATATATATTTGTTCATATTTTTGTTTTCATAAGCCATGGTGGGAGAGCACATCATGGTGGAGTAGTTTAGGGATATGGGGGCCAAGACAAAGTGGAAAAAACCATAAGGCCCATGATGGAAAGGAGTGGGGTTGTGGTGGCACTCCAGAGCCTGGTCATGAGCCCAAGCATTGGCATGTAGGTGTTGATAATATGCTGTGGAATTACCATGGTTGGTGGTCACATGTGGGATGGATGAGCCACAAGTCTATGGGTCGAGAATAAAAAGGAGATGACATGGAGTTCTATGCTAGCATGGAGCCACCGAGTAGGGAAATAGAGTCATAGAGGAATGTTTCTCAATCGGTGGGTCCATGACGGGGATCTAGAACCTTGATGTGGTAGTAGAACCAAGATTGGGTTAGAGGAGGTTTGTTAACAAGAATGTACATTGGGATCCAAAGGAGAGATCAACCATTAGATGGGGTTGATCTAAGCCATAAGATCCTTTGGGTGACAACTTGGAACTAATGACTGTGCTAGTCCTAGACTCGAAGACATCTCTTCCATCTAATATATAGATTCCCACCGTTGGTCCACTATGTGTGGTCAATGGGGTTGGGGTTCATATGGTGCAGAGGTAGGAGTGGTGGGGCCTATCTATCAATACATTGTAATACATACACACACACATGCACACACACACATATATGTATGTATGCATTTTCTAATATATAACCCATCATATGTCTGCAAGATATGACCCGGTCATGAGCACATTGATCAAGGAGTAGACCAACAAGGTGTCACATTGCATATATATAAAATATATATATATTATATATATTATATATAGATATATTATCTATATATATATGATAATTTAAATAAATAAAAGTTGGGGCATGTGGTAGTAGTTATATATTTTAAAAAATAATTACGAGGGTTTCGATTTGAAGGGTGTTGGCATGTTGGTTATGTGGAGGAAAAGCCATTTTTCCACAAATGAACACTTGGGAAAGGCCTAAGTAGAGTACAAGAATAATGAGAGGTAGAGTTACAATGGTAAAAAAAGGAGGGAAGTAAAGATGATACAGGTATCAATAGGATAGCCAGTTAGTGAATTATGAAAGACAATTATAGGTTGGAAGAAAGCAAGAAAATTGAATTTTCTAGGCATTGAGAAGCTAGAGGAGAAAATAAATTATAAAAACTTCCTGGTGATCTATTTTTGTATGAATAGATTTGTTGTGCTAATAACAATTACAGATTTATAAAGATGTGCTTGCTTCTTGATTTTTGTGCTAAGGTGTCCTTAGTTGTTGGTGCTTACAAACAATTAAATTTCCTTAAGGTAAATAAGACATTCATGAGAAAAATAGCTTCAAAACTGAATAATGAACAACAAACATGTACAATACAATAAACCATCAAAGAGACACATTAACACAATTTTTTGATGAAGGAGTTCACCCCTCCTGGGCTACATCTCCTTGGTCCAACTTCCATGGCTTGGGCCTCTATATTATCTCAATGTGGTAAAAATGATGTTTAAAAAGCTCTATGGCTCTTGATACCTACACCAATGTGTTCAGAAGGTCCAAATTAGCTAAGAACACTTCTTTTTGATCTCGATTTGGTCGAAATTTGAGTAAGTTATGGCTCAAACAATTTTTCCTAGAAAACCTCTGCTAAATTTGGAGAGACTCCAGTTAAGTTTGCTAAGTTTGGTGGCAGTTCCGGATTTGGTGGCTCCGCCATAAATTTCACCAACTTAATAAATGTTTTAATTAAATGTTAATCATGATTAGGCGCTAATCGTGCTTAGTGTTGGAGCTAGCCCTTGGAGGCGTGCTTGAGGTCGCATGGGGTGGGAGTTGGCCCACAGGGCTGGTTCCCACTATCCCGTCGTCGAAATTTAAATGTGCATTTAAATATATGGTCGTGGGCACCTTTTAATAAGGATTGCATTCAATTTATTGGTACAACATTTTATTGGGAGGGGGAGGTCATGGGTTCAAATCTGACTCTGCCCATCCCATATCCTTTTACGATGTAATGCATACATCATATTCATTTTAGACTTTTACCATGCTATACAATTGTTTTAACATACACCATGGGATATATTTATTATGTGAATTTGGAATTATAGTTAGAAAAACTAATGGTTTGATATTTAATAGTTTAATTTATATATTTATTTAATATAGTTTATTTAAAAACTATATAATATATAATAATAATTAATATAATATATAATATATATTTAAATAAAAACAAATTCAAATTCCAACTTAGGATAATTAGGAAATTTCACCTTCCCTGAGACAAACTGGAAAATCTGGAGGTGACACTTGTCACAGCCCCATTGGGAGAAAACTGAAGAAGATGCCCCCTACTGACTGGACTGCCATATCATCATTTTGTCCCATTTTGCAATTTTTTTTTATATTTAGGAAAATGAACAACAGACCTTTTCTCCTTCATCCGGACTCTGTTGTCGACGAAACAAATTGTGTTGTGATTGTCTTGACGAGACAGATGGAACCATACAATTTGGAGCCAATATGAGAACTTTTAATTTTGAGCTAAATATTGAGCACCTTATCATTCATCCCACTAGAATCTTTTTGGAACCCAAAAGATACTTTTATCTAACAAGTAGATGAGGGTACAACCCCCTCATCTTTCCAAGCTTGATCCAATTCTGTTTTGATGAATTTGTTTCCTTCGACTCCTCTCTAAAGAAATCAACATTCACTTGCCTTGAGGAACCCATTTTATACCTGTACTTGTCTTTACCCTTTTCAAGCTAATCTTGCACTGTTTGTTGCACCATTTTCAGTCTTCATAGAAACTCATAGTTTTGTCCATTTCTCCATCAAAATCAACATCCTTCTTACCAAGATGACATAACAAAATATAATGAAAATGGATGACACATTTCACTACTTGGTTTACATGACTCAAGCCCAATTGTACATCTTGAAAGTATGAAATTTTCTGATTCTTGAATACAACAGTTACATAAACAATAGGCCTAAAAGGCATAACAATGAACTTGCTGCTTATACTTCTTTTGTACCTTCGAACCAAGTGAAAAATTTGATAAGTATCCATTCAATGAAAGTGCATGGATTGCTACAACTTAATCTCTACCCCATGGAAATATTCTGAATGAAATAAGATGGTGAAGTTGCTTGGATAAACCTAAAACTCAAATGAACCTTTCAAGTTTGAAAGAGCATAAAAAGGAATTGAACTGATCTTTTGGTTTGAAGTAACAGATGCCTCTTGCTGTTTGCCTCCCCATTGGAAGAATTTTCACACACATGACAATGCATGCCAAGGAGCTCCGAAAGAAGAAATGTCAACAACAACTCTCCTCCAACATTGGGCTACTCCCAACAAACCTCTTATCAAAATGACGATCTTGGGTATTGACCAATCAAAAATGGAATCCAACTCAAAGAGGCTTGCCTTCAACTTACCTCCTCCAATATCATGGCCCAAATGCATCAAAGAAGTGAAACCCAACTTATACTTTGATATCTCCAAAGCATCAAACAATTTTCCTTCTTAGATTACATGTGCATAAGAAAACTTTCTAAACATGTTTATATCACCCATGTGGACAATTTCTTCAAGAAAGGACTCTTTTTTTCCATAATTCAAATACGTGTATTTAATATAAGTGCTACAAATAACATACAACATTAAAAGCCATACAAACCATTTTTATTTGGTGGTATGTATATTGTTGCACTGACCCCTTTTTACAACTTTGCTTTGGCGAAAACTACTCCTTTTGTCCTCTTTCTTTAAATACTTACCATTCCTCTTTGGCACCATAATCATTGGTGCAAAACATGGTGTAAGGGATGATTGAATGAGCCCATTGTTCAAAAAAAAATTTCATTGCATTGGTGTCTCTACACTTTGCAATTTTGTCAACCCTTGCATGCTAACATCACAAAGAGAAACCTCTTACTGCAAAGATATTTCATGTGAAGTTTCTTTCTCCTTGAAGGACGATTCTTTCACAACCTGAAATACTTCCATCACTTTGATGAACTGAACCAACTAAATCACAATTGAAACTTGCATTACATGCAACAACATTTTCCTAAACAATAGCATCATTTGGCTTGAAAATGAGAAGTACTAAACTTTTACTTGAATTCACTAGTCGTTTTGCCTCCACTGCATTAACCAAAGAAATGTTCAACTTTTTACGATGGGCTCTCATTATGTACTCCACACCATCCTTGAACAAGTGATGCTTATTTTCATGGCGGTAAAAGAATGATTTCTGGTCATACAAATATGGACTACCCAACACCACACCTAAAATATCAAGTGGTACCACATCTAACTCTACTTCGTCAACAAAAGTTGCAGTGATTTCAAACTTAAATAAACATTTTCTTGTAATCTGTAAACTTGTGTCTCTTGTTATCCATACCAAAGGGTATGGTTTATGGTGAGGTACAGTTTAAAGATTCAATTTGTTGAATAAGTCTTCAAAGATTAGATTCACTTTTGACCCACTATCAAAGGGTGTGTCAATCTTGATGTGTTTAGATATGAACCTAACATGAAATAACTCAATTTGTCTCTTTTCATCTGGAGTAGTAGTAGTGTTACAATTTTGTGAACTTGTTCTTGCAATATCTTGTTTTCCTTTGATTCCCATGACAATGATTTTATTTTCATCACCTGATTCATAACCTAAATCTTCTTGAGTGATAGCAGTGGTTTTCTATTTCCCTTTATTGTTGAACTTATTTGGTCTCATTTATGGATGCAATTTCCAACAATTATCCTAATTATGTCCCTCCTTTCAACAATGTTTACTGATAACTTTCTCCCGTTCTTTCTTCACACTTGCGTTTTTATTCCCTTTCCAATTTTCTCCATTCTCTTTCTCCTTACCCTTAGGTGGCTTTTTATCACTATCCTCTTCATAAGTGTTCTTTCCTCTAGATTCAATATGCATGGCTTGCACACATACTTCATCTAAATTAGATGGACTGAACATAAGAATAGTATGTTTCAGATAGGAATGGAAACCCCTAATATATTTCAGCAGTGTATCTTGAGAATTCAAATTCGCTCCTAATAACAAAGTCCTTTTTCTAAACTCCTGTGTATAATCTTGGACTGTTTGGCCTTTAAGCTACCTAAAATTCTGCCAACTCATAATGGCTTTTTGCATATAGGCTAAAGGATAAAACTTTCTTTTAATTGCAGAAACAGATTCAACCCAAGTGATGGATATCTTACCATGGATTCTCATTTCTTCTTGAGTCTTTGTTTCCCACCAAACTAGTGCAACGCCTTCTAGACTCAGTGAAGCCAACTGGATCTTTATGTCATCTTCTTGAAGGTTCTGAATTCTGCAGTATACCTCCAACTTTCGAATCCAATTTTCCAACTTTTCTACATTCACCTCTCCATTGTGCATGGGAAGTTTGAATTTTATGTCCAATTTCAATAATGGAGTTTTTCCTTTTGGGATTTTGGAATGAGTATGGGCAGTTTCAATAGTGGTAGAGGAGGATGATGATGTGTGAGATTATGGAGATAATGAGGAAGATGGTGAGGATGGTGGAGATGGAGGTGGCTTTCCACCATTCCCTTTGGAATCTTTATTCTCATCTTTTTTATCCTCTGAGCTTCCTTCTCCATGTGGAGGTTTAGAACTCTCTCCAACCATTTTGGTGTTCCTCTCTTCATAGAGGAATTTAACCATCTCAGTCAAAGTATAGAAATATTTCTTGAATTCTTCCTCTTCTAAAGAGGGACCTTTAGGCTATCTTTCTCCAGACATAATGGCTATGGATTCAGGCTCAGAAATTTGTATTGATTGTACCTCTTCAATCTCAATTGAAGGAAAAACTTGAGGAGCTTCAAGTGAAGTTGCAATTGGAACTTTGGGTGGTGGAGATTGTGGTTCTCCTTCTTCTGGGCATTAGCTCTGGAGTTTCAACCAATAGCTTCCCTTCTCCTCTCCACAACTTTAACCTTGTAAGCATCACAATGTTGCAACCATTAAAATCCTAAAATTTTGCACAAACACAAGCAATCAAGCAATTCAACCTTGAGCTCTGATACCAACTTGATCTATTTTTGTGTAAATAGTTTTGTTGTACTAATAAAAATTACATATTTATAAACATGTGCTTGCTTCTTTCTTTTTGTGATGAGGTTTCCTTAGTTGTTGGTGCTTACAAACATGTAAATTTCCTTAAGTTAAACAAGACATTCATGACCAAAATAGCTTCAAAAATGAATAATGAATAGAAAACATGTACATTACAACAAACCATCAATGGGACACATTAACACCGTGTTTTGATGAAGGAGTTCACCCCTCCTGGGCTGCATCTCTTTGGTCCAGCTTCCATGGCTTGAGCCTCTATATTAGCTCAATGTGGAAAAGGTTATTTTTACAAAGCTCTATGGCTCTTGATAACTACACCAATCTATTCAAAATGTCCAAATTATCTAAGAACACTTCTTCCTAATCTCAATTTGGTCAAAAATTGAGTAAGTTATGGCTCAAATAGTTTTTCCTAGAAAACCTTCGCTAAATCTAGAGAGACTGCAGTTAAGTTTGCCAAGTTTGGTGGCGGTTGCAGATTTGGTGGCTCCACACTAAATTCCGCTAACTTAATAAACAGTTTAATTAAATTCTAATCATGATTAGGTGCTAATCATGCTTAGTGATGGCGCTGGCCCTTGGACGTGTGCTTGAGGTCACATGGGGTGGGGGCTAGCCCGCAGGGCTAGCTCCTACCACCCCACTACTGAACTTTAAATGTGAATTTAAATATATGGTCGTGGGCACCTTTTAACAAGGATTGCGTTTGGTTTATTGATAAGGCATTGTATTGGGAGGGGTGGGGTCATGGATTCAAACCCGCCTCCGTCCATCCCATATCCTTTTACCATGTAATACATACGACATATGCATTCCTTTTTACCACTTTTGATGATTGTTTTAACATAAGTCGTGGGATATATGTATTTATGCGAATTTGAAATTATAGTTAGAAGCTATAGTTGATATTTAATAGTTATTATTTAATATATATATATATTATAAAACATATATATAAATATAATTATATATAATATATAATATTTATTTTAAATAAAAAACAAATTCAATTCCAACTTAGGATAATTTAGGCAATTTACACTTCCTTAGATAAACATACGGCATATTGCATTCCTTTTTACCACTTTTGTTGATTGTTTTAACATAAGTCGTGGGATATATGTATTATGCGAATTTGAATTATAGTTGAAACTATAGTTTTGATATTTAATATATATATATATATATATATATATATATATAGATAGATATATATTAAAAAAAAAACATATATATATATAATAATTATTATAATATATTAATATATATTTAAATAAAAACAAACTCAAATTCCAACTTAGGATATTAGGCAATTTCACCTTCCCTGAGATAAACTGGCGAATCTGGAGGTGCCACTTGTCACAACCCCATTGGGTGAAAACTGAAGAAGATTCCCCTTGTTGAATGGACTACTGACTGGACCGCCATTTCATCATTCTGTTTGATCTTGCAATTTTTTTAGCTATTTAGGAAAACAAACAACATGCCTCTTCTCCTTCATCCAGACTCCATTTTTTATGAAACAAATCGCGTTGCAATCATCTTGACAAGACGGACGCAACCATATTGTTTTCGAGCCAATATGAGAACTTTGAATTTTGAGCTAAACACTGAGCACCTAATCACCTAGGGACCTAAATTATGACCCGTTACTTGGAATTGGGCATGTAACTAGACATTGGAAAGATGATTTCAAATAGATTTTACCTATTGACCCAAAAATTATAACTCATAAGCAGATCATTAGGAACATATGATAGATCTTGAAGGTAAGCTTAACAATCAATTTATTACTATTTTAATTGATTATGGATCCATCCACAATTATATTAATGTGAGTCACGTTAAAACATTTATTTGAAGAAATATAAGCATTCCAAACCTTGATTAGTATAACTAGATATGGGTATGAAGAGAAAAGGCTTAGAATTCATTAGATAATTCCCAATCCAGATGAATGGGATGAAGACCACAATGGATTTTAAAATAATTTCATTAGGTTCATATGAGTGCTTGATCAACATGGATTGGTTGGAGGAATTCCATGCACTATTGGATTGTTGCAATAAATCCTTTATTTGTATGGACGATGAAGAATTACAAAAATAAGTCCAAGGGATTCCCATGACAATATCCATTTGGGAAATGTCATCTATGTAGCTAAAGAGGAATTTGAGGAGAGGATGCTGAATCCTTGTAGCTCATTTGAAAGAGACAAATATGGATCAACAATCTTATTGCAAAAATACCCAACACTTCATGAATTCACTGATGTATTTGCAAAGATACCCATATTACCTCCAAGAAGGGATATTGATTCTACTATTTATCCAGTCCAGGGATCAGTTCCAAGGTCTAAGACACCATACATAATGAGTAATCGAGAGCCTAATGAGTTATGAATGCAATTGGAAGCATTATTGAAAGGGATATATACGCCCTAGTGTGTCACCATGGGGTGCACTAGTTCCTTTTTCTAATAAAAAGGATGGAACTCTTCATTTATGTATTGATTTTTGGCGATTAAATAAAGTCACCATTAAAAGGAAATACGTATTGCCAAGAATTGATGATCTGTTTGATCAAGTTAATGGTGAAAACATATTTTCTAAAATTGATTTAAGATTTAGATATCAACAACTATAGATAAAAGAGGAAGATATTAGTAAAACCACATTCTGAACTTGATATGGGCATTATAAGTTCATTTGGTTTATCCAACATGAGAGGGGTTTTTCTATTTCTAATGAATGGGGTCTTCAGGGAGTATTTGGAGAAGTTTGTTGTTATTTTTCTTGATAATATTTTAATTTAATCTAAATATGAAGAGGAGCATCAACATCATTTCAAATTCATTCTGCAGCTACTTAGGAAGCATTAACTATATGTAAATCTAGGTAAATGCTCATTTTGCCGTAGACAAATCCATTATTTGGGTCACATTATTTTATAGGATGGAATAGTGGTGGACCTAGAGAAAATTAAAGCTATCATTGAATGGAAAACATTGAAGAATGATACAAAATTTCTAACTTCATGGACTTGTTTGGTTATTGCATGAGGTTTATTGAAGGTTTCTCCAAAATAGCACAGCCCATTACATCTTTGCAGGAAAAGGGTATTAAATTTCAGTGGACAACTGAGTGTGAAGAAAACTTAAGTTTTATTAACCAAAGATCCAATATTAAACATTGCTGAATTGAATTCAGAATAGACAAATACAACTTTGAAATTAAGTACATTAAGGGAAAGGAGAATCTAGTGGAAATTAGAGAATGAAGTTGTACAAGATGAACAACTAGGCTAGATATTATGAAAATCAAGAATAATTTATAGAAAGGTACAACACAACAAAAATATGAAGATTATGATGTGGGTGTAAAAGGTATTACTTTATATAAAGGTATAATTTATGTGTGAGATGTAACATATGTTGGTCACCCTGGATAACATAAAACTTTGATAACAATTAAGAAGCTTTTTTATTGGCCATGAGTAAAAAGGGAAGTGGCTAATTTTATGCCCAGATGTATGGAATTCCAATGGTTGAAGGCCGAGCATAAACACCCAACTGGTTTCCTTTAGAAAATCCTCATTCTTAAATGGAAGTGGGAGGTGGTTTCAGTCAATTTTATCACTAAATTCCTTGAAAATTCAAAGGGGCGTGATTCTATAATGGTGGTAGTGGAGAAGCTTACAAAATTCTCTCATGTTATTCCAGTTAAATCAACGCACAAGGAAACGAATATTGCAGATATTTATATGTGGGAAATTTCCAGGCTTCACAGAATACCTAAGGAAAAAAGTTTAGGTAGAGATCCAAAATTCACATCCAACTTTTGGATGGGATTGTTTAAAGGGCGTGACACCAATTTAAATTTTAGCATAGCATATCATCTTGAGTCTATTGGATAAACTGAGAAGGTAAATCAAATAATTGAAGTTATGTTATGGATGTACGTGATGGATAAACCATCCAAATGGGATGACTATCTTAATTTGGTATAATTTGCCTATAATAACGTGTACCAAGGATCATTAAGAATTAGAGCTGATTTGAATATTTGTATGACAAAAAATGAAATACTCCTATGAGTTTGATTAACCTAGTGGATAGAATTATGGTTGGTCTTGAATTTCTTAAAGACATGTAGGAGCCTATAGTTAAAATCAAACAGAATTTGAAAAATTCCCAAGATAGGAGGAAATTCTATGCATACAAGAATAGGATGAGCAAGGAATTTAAAGTTGGGGAGCACATATTTCTGAAAGTAAAAGCAAAGAAGAGCTAGATATTGTGGGCCATGTGAGATCCTGGAGAGGATCGGCCCTATTGCATATATGCATGCATTGCTTGCATCTCTACATATTCATCACGTTTTTCATGTCTCATTGCTTAAGAAATGTGGCTGTAGAACTAATCATGTTATTTATTGAAAAATGATTTAGGTAAAACTTGAGGGAGACTTTAAGGATTAGTTGGTGCATATCTTGGACAATAAGGTCAAGGTTCTATGGAATCCATCCATAGGCATGGTAAAGGTGCACTTGACCATGCTTGGTTGCGATGTGGGAGTAAGAAGAATTCATAAGGGCATAATACCCTCACCTTGATCCAGGTGGATTGGTGGGCACCTACTTATTCCACTTGGACCCCCACCATTATTTCTTTCAGGTTTTCAGTTTCCTTAATTGTAGCACAATTTACTTTTTTTGGTAGTTTTTCGGGTCCTGAACTTTCAGAGTCATTTTGAGGCCCTAGACGAGGTTTTTTTGGAAAATGGGAAAACATGAGGCTTTACCTAAGATTTTTAGTCAAAATTTGTATTCCTTAGATACATATTCCTATCGAGGTATCATGAACATCAAACATAGATCATATGCCAATGTTACAACCCCAGGAAGTTGACGTCCAATTTACCCCAATGGGGCCTACAATTTTATTATTGCATCTCCTAGGGTTAGGTTCTTGGGCGTTAATGGTTTTTTATTGTTTCTCAATAAAAAATAGTCCTTCAAGTGTCATTGTAACACAGTTCATAAGCATGTAGCCACTACATATATTCTCAGAGATAAAGGTGTAGAAATTTTGAATAATATGACACTTATTCACAGAGATTATTCTGATTATACACTATTTGCAGAATGCATGCATAATACATAACCTCCTCTACGTTGATCATCAATTTGCAGCATTAAAGAAACAATCGCATGCACACATTGAAGCATCAATCACACATATCAACACAGTATGTACTGGGGAAAGCATAAAGCTGAAAACCCCTCAACTATCTGTATATTATATTGATTGAGAACATGTAACAATACATAGTACAACACTCCTTGTAAGTACTCAGTACTATCTCCACCTGTTACACACAACTAGCTCAGATCTGAATCAATCACAGGTTCAAATCTCCTCCGCTGCTTGCCTGCCTCCACTGCACAATCCTGCATGAGAATACTGATGAGAATGGCTGATCCAAACTCTTATTTCCCTTGTGTAACACTACACAATCCTCATTGGCAATCTCAATCCACTGATTGTGCAAATCACATGCACAACTATAGTCACAACTGACAACTGTCTTGCCCTTTCACTCA
>APFE031331877.1:0-11806 GCA_000404065.3 Pinus taeda | reverse complement strand
TGTGGGACAAGGGACCCACCTCCGCGCAGCGATTTGACTGCTAAGTCTACGAAGGCATACATACTCTACCCCCCTCTGGTTTTGACCCTGTGACCTCTTAGGAGGAAACACATGCTCTTAACCATTAGGCCCACTCAAGCTGTATAAGTGAATGCATAAGTGAACAACTTAAGTGAACAACTTTGTTTAAACTTCTCTTATACGCATTATGTCACCTGGATCATTCTTTTACACAATTTTAAGATTTACAACTTCCAAAATTTCTCTCACATCCAATTTTCTAAACGCCAATTTCCTCTCTCACTACTAACTTCTTCACATTGGTTTGAAGCCATCTCTTGCTTTCTTCTCACTTACAACTATTATTTGGGACTTTCTTCTCATAAAGCTTTAATCCCTTTTAAGCAAATCTTAGCTTTGAAATCAACTCCCTCTAACTTAAAATCCAACTCAAATTTTATACATGCATTAATAAAATTATTATTATTATATGAAATTATTAATTGCTTTTCGCATAAAAGGGAGGCACTAATCAACAATGTTACATATTACACATGTTTAATTATTATTTTAGTTTTTATTATTATGTTAAAGAGGTGTTTTTACAACTTTGGTTTTGATCACATTGTTCTTATGTAATTTTCATATTTCTTAATAGAAATTATGATTTTTCTGTGGGAAAAAATAAAATAAAATTTTTTTAAAATATATATATATATAATATATATAATATATATATATATATATATAATATAAAATAAAATAAATTTATGCTTTAAATTAAAATAAAAAAGATTATTAAATTTACGTATATTAATAATTAAACAAAATTATATCTGTCATGCATCATAGTAATTAAATTTATGCTTTAAATTAAAATAATTTTTTTTATTAAATTTACTTATATTAATAATTAAACAAGATTGATATCTGTCATACATCATAGTCCCTGCCTCTATCACTATTTAGTTGATTCCCTTTAAACGGCGCTTTTCCGCATAATGAAAGATCTGACTGCTTTTGGTGATAACTACTTTCATACTTAATAATACCTTTTAGTCAAATTTATTGATCTGACTACTTTTGCTGATAACTACTTTCATACTCAATAATGCCTTTTAGTCAACTTTATTATTAATCGATAAATATGTTCCTATTAAAAGCTTTTATTACTAATATTTTAGTAAGTGTACACATTATTATTGGTAATATTTTAAGTGTAAATAATGTTCATCTTAGTATTTCCCAATATATCTTTGTTTAGGCTCTTGTACGGAAGTGCGCACTAAGTTCATTGGGTAGAGAAAGCTTTCTTGCACATTGAAATCCCTAGCCACTTCCACAGGTAGCTACTCCCGATTTAGTTAGCCATTGATATTGTAAGTTGTTATTAATTGATAAATACGTTTGCATTAAAGGATTTTATTGTTAATATTTTAGTAAGTGGTTGAATTGAAAATAATATTTATCTTTGTACTTTGAATATTTCAAATATCTCATTGTTTAGGCTCTTGCGTGGAAGTGCTCTTTGTGTGGATCTCCACACTTTGCACTAAACAAATTTATTGCTAATATTATTGGTAATATCTTAGTTATAAATAATGCATATCTCTGTATTCCCTCGAGCTTGAAAAACCCTTCGGAGTTTGTCAATTGAATAAAATTTATGTAGAGTGCACAAAAAGTTTTGTACAAAACCACATTTAATTGAGCATAAGCTTTTATGTTTATTATTTATTGTTTATTAAAGTCCTTATTGCAATAAATTAATGTTTCTTATTTAAAAGAAAATAGTAATGTTGCATATCTAATGTTTACTGGACAATTTATATCCCTATTGAAACTTCTTCGCACACTAAAATCTATCTTCAAGAAACTTTTCACCAAAGCACAAATGTCAACGAACACCTCTTGCAGATCGAGTGCACGAGAGCTTCACTAGGGGAGCAATACTAGACCACGTGCATTCATGTCGGGGGATATATTTTGAGGGGAAAATGACATAATATATTGGGGGATATGTAGGGGGTAAAGAGTTTTTATATTGGCAGGTATAAAAAATGGAGCTCAAAGTTAATGGAAAAATATAAAGGGGTATAAAAAATGTTAATAAAAAAATGGATACCTGCAATATCTAGTGAAATTATGGGTTTTTTTTTCTAAGTAGTATTGATCTATTAATATGATACAAAAAATTACAGAGAAACCTGATCTCAGAGACGTTAAGCATCCGCCATCATTACAAAAAGCAACTGTTGGTAATGGACTGCCCCAACAGAGGGGAAACCAGCGATTGAACAACTAGACCTTGGTTTTCTAAAAAGAACCAAAAAGAGGAATGCATTCTTGAACCAAAAGAGACAGGGATATAATCAAGCAACAGAATGACATTTCCATCTGGTTGAGAGTTAACCAGAGAATTCAAGACATTTGGCGTGGAGATAGAGCACATCCAAACCACAAAACCACTAATCATAGAAACAAAACCACTTGGAAGCTGGTACCTTTGCGCACGACCACGAATCCACAAAATAGTGAGATGAATCCACCTGGGTGCCAAGAACCTGAGCATGCTTCCATGTGTTAGGCTGGTGGTTCCTCCAAAGCTGGCTCTTCCTCAATCCGATAGGCAAACTAATACCAATCGTCCTCCTCTTTAGACGCGCTTCGACCTTGAACAGTTGGAGCATCCACCGTGCCTGCAGCGTCCATCTATGGCTTACCAGTGTCTTCAGCTTTGTCTTTGCCATGCAGAGCCTTACTGCTTTCTCCTTGCTGCTTGATGCTGATCCCCTGACTACCTGACTCTGCCTTATTCTGCTTGTTTCCATGACTGGACAGATTATCTTGCGTCCCAGACTCTTCCTTGAAAGAAATTATGATGGTAGCAGTGATTATAGGCCTGTATAGGGAACTACGGAAGCTAAATTGAGTGCTGCGAGGGTTAGACAGAGGAGGGAGTGAGAGATCCACAGTGTGGATAACATTGTTCCTCTGACTTCTTCCACTTTTGTTATTCGGGTAGCTATGAGTGGGATTAGTGTGCGAGTTGGGAAATTCAGTAGTTGAGTCTAGAGAGTCAGAGGTGGAGCTGGTAGAAGCTCGCGAGCAGTTAAAACCACCACGCGAACCTCCACGTCTACTACGCATGCGGTGCCTGAGGCGAGTTATGGCTGAATTGACAGCAAAAGAATTGGAAGGAAGGCGAGTTTGAGCAGGAGCAGGGGTGGGTGAACCACAAGAAAGAAGACAATGACAGGAATTCGAAAAATGAAAACCATTACCAAAATCCTGATAAGGGAGAATCAGGCAGCGACTGCCTGTAGCAGTTTTGAAACACGGTTCGGCCGCATGCTGAGAACAAATGCCAAAGAGAAGGGGAGGAGAAACAAAGCGGTTTGCAGGGGCCATGGTGATGAAGGAGATGAGCTTTTCACAAGTATTAGAGACAATAAATGTCGCCTGCAAGATGTTTTTACTCCATCTGCTGTGGGCTCTCATGTCGAAGCGCAAAGCCAGATGGCTTCCCAACCCGTCGGCGATTTGTCTTGTCAATTGATGGTGTTATTGACACATGCATCTGGGTAAATTATGGGTTTTTTTAATTGGGAAGGTGTATTGGGTTTGTATTAATAGGGGGTTAAACAATGTGATTTTTAAAGGTATTTTCCAATATGTAGTCAAATTAAGGGTATTCTTTAATATGCCACGAATGCACGTGATATGTTAAAGATTCATTGAGTGAAATCCCGTGACCGAGTGTGATTTCCGCACTCCAGCATAATCAACTTCTTATGCACTAAAGGCTTTATTGAACAATTGATTAAAGGTTGTTCTCTCCACATAGTGAAAGTTGTGTTTATGGTTATCTTTGTGTAAATAGGCATATGTGCGGAACTATGGAGGAAATCCATTGTGTGGAGGAAGCTTTCAATCTTTCATCGTGTAGAAATCTGCACTCTGCTTAATCATGGACATTCTGCCTAATTCATGCACGTTTTCACTCATAAACATGTTTTTTAATCGCAAAATTTACGAAAAATACTTTTATTGACATCGATACCTATAAACATTGTTGGTCCCCACTACTATGTTATTAGCTCACTTTAGGAGTAACTACGAAAGTGCGTATAATAGCATTCAAGTTTTCATTGTGTGGATCTCTGCATTCTACACTGAAGACTTTCATTGCTAATATTTTAGTATTAAAACACAATCTATTATTGTTCGCAATAACATTGCTTATGCATATATTATTGATAATATTTTATTTGTAAATAATGTATGCTATTGATATTTAATTTATTTTGTACAAAACCACATTTAATTGAGCAAAAACTTTGTTTATGGGATGTAAAAAAATGCGGAGAAGGCTTATTATGCGGAGGAATCTTTCAAGATTTCACTGTGTGGATCTTCACACTCCACATTGAAGCGTTTAATTGCTAATATTTTAGTATCAAAACATAATCCTTATATAACAATGTCTATGCTTATATTATTGAGAATATTTTAGTTGTAAATAATGCATACTATTGTTATTTGATTGATTCATTGTACAAAGGAAGATTTCAAGAATTCATTGTGTGGATCTCCACACCATACTATTGTTATTTAATTGATTCATTGTACAGAGGAAGAAATAAATGTTTTTTATTCGATGACAAATAACAAAAAAATATTACTTTATTCATAGTTGAGTGGCTCACTAAGGAGATTTATAATAGATGGAAACATTATCATGGGCAATAAAAAAATAATAATTATATGTGTAGATATCTATATGACCAAAAAACTTATTAAACAAAAAATCTTTACATTTAAAAAGAAAATTGATCTATCAAGCATAGAGAGGGATCAAATTTATTAAGGGGTATTTTTTTTTATCATTTAACATGAAGGGAAAAATACAAGAAATGGAAATTAATGATTAAAACGCTACACATTGAGAAATTTGATTTCTCTCAGTGTTGATAGATCCGTGTTTAAGATGAATCTATGCTAGTAAAATATCAAAATCTCAACATACAATTGTATCCTTATGTATATGGTTATTTGAAATAAATTTCATGTTTTAGATGCGGGTAGAGTTTCACTTTTACCAAAGGTCTTTAGATCTTAAATCATAGTGTGTATTCTTAGTTAATAAAAAACAATATAAAGTTACACTCAATGAACAAAATGTGGTTTTAGGTTAAATAGTATCCCTAAAAAACCATCACTTATAATTATTGCTAAAATTGTGCTTAAACAATGGTGGAGGCAGGAGCGGGAGGGGCCTTATTTAGCCCTCATAAAGAAATTGTTTTTAAATATGCCTGGGGTCTTGGTACAATGACCAATAACGAAGTTGAGTTTTTCACCGAGTGGAAGGGTCGAGAAATAGCTATATTAAGGAGATTTGAGAAATTATTGGTCCGTGGTGATTCTTTGATGTCATAAAGCAACTTATTAAGGACAAACAAAAAATGGTGTGCTATGAGGGTTCTCTCATTCTATAATGGTGTGCAATAAATTAATGTTTCTTATTTAAAATAAAATAGTAATGTTTCTTTTCTAATGTTTACTAGACTTTTTATATCCTTATTAAAATCTCTTCGCACACAAATCTATCTGCAAGAAACTTTTCACCAAAGCACAAATGTCAACGAACACTTCTTGTAGACTGAGTGCACGTGAAATTCACTGGGGGAGCAATACCATACCATGTATTCATATTGGGGGATATATATTGAGGGGAAAATGACATAATATATTGGGGGATATGTAGGGGGTAAAGAGTTTTTATAATGGATGATATAAAAAATGGAGCTCAAATTTAATGAAAAATATGAAGGGGTATAAAAAATGTTAATAAAAAAATGGATACCTACAATATCTAGTGAAATTAGGGGTTCTTTTAATTGGGAAGGTGTATTGGGTTTGTATTAGTAAGAGGTTAAACAATGCGATTTTTAGAGGCATTTTCCAATATGTAGTCAAATTAAGGGTATTGTTTAATATGCCACGAATGCGTGTGTTATGTCAAAGTTTTATCGAGTGAAATCCCCATGACCGAGTGAGATTTCTGCACTCCAGAAGAATCAAATTCTTTTGCACTAAAGGCTTTGTTGATCAATTGATTAAAGGTTGTTCTCTCCGCATAGTGAAAGTTGTGTTTATGGTTACATTTGCGTAAATAGGCATATGTGTGGAACTATGGAGGAAATCCAATGTGCGAAGGAAGCTTTCAAGGTTTCGTCATGCAGATCTCTGCATTCTCCTTAATCACGAACCTTTTGGATAATTCATGCACGCTTTCACTCATAAACAAGCTTTTTAATCACAAAATTTATGAAAACGACTGTGTTCACATTGACACCTATAAACAATGTTGGTCCCAACTACTATGTTATTAGCTCAGTTTAGGAGGAATTACAAAAGTGCTTATAATAACATTCAAGTTTTCATGGATCTTTGCATTCTACACTAAAGACTTTCATTGCTAATATTTTAGTATTAAAACATAATCTATATTTGCTGTTCGCAATAACATTGTTTATGTGTATATTATTGATAATATTTTAATTGTAAGTAATGTATGCTATTTCTATTTAAATTATTTTGTACAAAACCACATTTCATTGAGCAATAACTTTGTTTATACGATGTGCGGAAATGTGGAGAAGACTCATTATGCAGAGGAAGCTTTCAGATTTCCATTGTGCGGATCTTCACACTCTGCATTGAAGCCTTTCATTGCTAATATTTTAGTATCAAAATGTAATCCTTATTTGTTATTCGTAATAACATTGTCTATGCTTATATTATTGATAATATTTTAAATTTAAATAATGCATACTATTGTTATTTAATTGATTCATTGTCCAGAGGAAAATTTCAAGCCTTCATTGTGTGGATCTCCACAGTTCGCATTGAAGGCTTTCGTTGCTATTATTTTAGTATTAAAACATAATCCATATTTGTTATTTTCAATGAATTGACTCACTTCATTTTACCGCACAACGCAGTTTATTTAGTACTCGTCTATGCAAAGGAGCCCAAGTTCTTTCTGCACAATGAAAGCTCTAGGTACTTCCACAGATAGCTACTTCCGTACTTAATAACACCTTTCAATCAACTATTGAGTACTCATTACAATTGAAATATCCATCCGCACTTCCCTCATTCCACACAAATTCCTCACAGCCCTCATTCTGCACATGCATTTGTTGTCTGCATAACCTCTGCACATGCATAACATAGTGCACTATTAATACCATTTTTTTTTAATTTACAAATGCTACATTATACGAAATAAAGATTGACATAAAATATTGCCAATATTTTAGTAAGTGGTTGACATATACGATATTATTGGTAAAATAATGCTTATCTTTGTATTTTCAAATATTTCAAATCTCTTTGTTTAGGCTCTTGTGCAGAAGTGCTCTTTGTGCTAAATCACACTTTGCATTGAACATTTTTATTGCTAATATTATTGGTAGTATTTTAGTTATAAATGACGCATATCTTCGTATTCCCTCTTACTCTAACAACCCTTCAGAGATCTCAGTCTTTTATAAATATCAATAGTCAATCGAGTAAAAGTTATTGAAAATACACACAAAGTTCTGTACAAAACCACATTTCATTGGGCAGAAGCTTTGATGTTTCTTATTTATTTTTTATTAAAGTCCTTAATGAAATAAATTAAATTTTCCTATTTTCTTATGTATTAAAGTCCTTATTGAAATATAATAATGTTGCCTATTTAAAAGAAAATATTAATGTTTCTTATTTAATGTTTATGAGACTTTTTGTTTCTCTATTGAAATATCTTTGCACAATGAAATCTATCCGTACGAAAATTTCTGTCTAAGCACAAATGTCAACGAACACCTCTTGCAAACTAAGTGTGATTTCTCCACTCCAGCAAAATCAACTTCTTTTGCACTAAAGACTTTACTGATTAATTGATTAAAGGTTGTGCTCTTCGCATAGTGAAAGTGTTGTTTATGGTTATCTTTGTGTAAATAGGCATATGTACAGAACTATGGAGGGAATCTATTGTGCGGAGGAAGCTTTCAAGATTTCATCATGCAGACCTCCGTACTCTGCACAATTATATACCTTCCGTATAAATCATGTACTGTTGTATTCATAAACAAATTTTTTAATTACAAAATTTACAAAAATTATTTTTGTTCATGTCGACACCTATAAACAATATCAGTCCCCATTACTATGTTATTAGCTCACTTTAGATGGAACTGCGAATATGAAAACAATAGCTTTCAAGTTTTCATTATGCGGATCTTCACATTCAACACTGGAGGCTTTCGTTGCTAATATTTTAGTATTAAAACATAATCCATATTTTCTATTCGCAATAACATTGGTTATGCTTATATTATTGATAATATTTTAATTGTAAATAATGTATACTATTTTTATTTAATTGATTATGTACAAAACCACATTTCATTGAGCATTAGCTTTGTTTATGGGATATGTGGAAGTGAGGAGAGCATTCATTGTGCGGAGGAAGCTTTCAAGATTTCATTGTGTGGATCTTCACACTTTGCATTAAGGATTTCATTGCTAATATTTTAGTATCAAAACAAAATCCATATTTTCTATTCGCAATAACATTGTATATGCGTTCATTATTGATAATACTTTAGTTGTAAATAATGCATACTACTGTTATTTTATTGATTCATTGTATGGAGGAAGCTTTCAAGCCTTCATTCTATGGATCTCCACACTTCGCATTTTAGTAATAAAACATAATTCATATTTGTTGTTTGCAATGAATTGACTCACTTCATTTTACCGCACTATGCAATCTATTTAGCACTTTCATCTATGCAAAGGAGCCCCAGTTCTTTCCACATAATAAAAGCTTTAGGAACTTTCGCAGATAGCTACTTCCGTACTCAATAATGTCTTTCGATCAACTATTGAGTACGCATCACAACTAAAATATTCCTTGGCACTTCCCTCTCTGCACAAATTTTGCACATCCATCTTTCCACACATGCATTTGTTCTCTACATAGCCTCTGTGCACACATAACATAGTGCACTATCATTACTAACTTTCATGGCTTGCTCAAGCCATTTTGTCTCACATGAGTACATGCCCATTGTAACGTTGAGTCATGTCAAGTGTAAGTCAAGTGTCAATAGTTGGATGTAATAGTCATAGAGTAGGTGAAGAGTAATGAGGGTAGTTGAACTGTCACAAAGGGGAATGTCAAGGGTCACCCCACTCTTTTCTATATATAGTCCCTTATAACTAATTGTAAGGGCTTTTGGTCAGCCAAGCTTCTGATAAGACTATCTTGAAGAAAGCTTGGATAGCATTGTAACACACCTTGGCTTCTCCACTGCACGAAGCTAGTGCATCTCTTTGGAGCACCAGGCGGATGTGGATGTAATGCTTCACTGTTGGGGCTACCAGGTTTACATGGATGTATTGTATGATTGGGACTTACACTTCTTTATATAATAAGAGCCAGCACATTTTCATGCATATGTTGTTATTGTAGTTGGACTGCTCCAGTTGCATAGCAATGTATGTTGTTTATATTGTTGAAAATAGCAACAAGAAATGATAAAGATAGAATCTAGAAATTCCAATTTAATTTATCCTTGAATTAAGTTGTGAATTAAAATCAAATTTAGTCTTAACAGCTACTTGGAAATAATTAATTAAGTTATTTTTACTTAATTAGTTGGAGAAATTCAAGTTAGAAGTCTGTCTGAAGTCATGCAAGAGTTATCCCTTAAACCAAGGAGATAAGCCTTAAATTAAGGAGATAAGATTGAGCTATATTTGAGTTGTAATTAGTTAACTCAGTTTATTGAGTTAAGTCTAGTTAAATTAGTTCCAAACTATTTGAGGAACTAATAGAGAGTTAACATTGAGTTGATGCATGCATGCACTCAACTAGTGTACTCCAGTTAATTCAAGATTCCCTCATAAAAAACTCATGCATGTCTATTCTGAGAAAGACCCAGTTGATATTAACGACAAGGACAATGTACTATTTGTTGCATGGGTTTTCTTATAAAGAAAACTCATGCATGTTGAAGGAATATTTCCTTGAGAATTGCACATTTCTGACAGTGTGTGAGATCAGTGTTCCACTTGGTGAGGTGAGAATCATCCACTAGGAACAACACAAGGAAATAGGAGCTTGGAGGGCAAAGAGGAAGGCTTGTGAGAAGCTAAGATTGCCTGTGAGCATCTGTGAGGATTGTATTCAGAGCTGGCTAGCTGTGAGAGCTAAGGCTTTGTATAATTCCTATGTATTTCCACCTTGTATGATAATACAGATAGTTGGGTTTTTAGCTGAGGGTTTCCCCGAAGTATTTTCATGTATATTGTGCATTGATTCTTCTTCTTCTGGTTATATTGTTCAACTCTTTCTTTAAGCTTCCTCAAATTGATAGTAGAAGTAGGTTATATTATTTTGCTTTGATTTATATTGAATTATCGGGTTAATCTAAAATAGATGTTCTATATGGTATTAGAGGCAAGTTTGTAGAGAATTTGTAGAATTTCTACATGGTATCAGAGCCATGTTTATCAAAGTTGTGAACATATACTGAGAAGAGAATTCGAAGTTTGAAGTTCAGGGTTGCAGGTGCCAATCGAATTCTTATCATACTTCAAGGTTGGGCAATGGCATTCTATGGCTTGAGACTCAAGTATGCCTTGGAAGGAAGCTCGAATTACATAGCATGGAAAGATAGAATGGAGGCTGTATTAGAAGACAATGGCTTGAAGCATTTCATTGATCAAGAAATCCAAAAGCTAGCTTCAACTAATGCACACGAGTTGGGTGAGTGGAAGAAGTGTGTGGCGAAATCGAGACAGATCATCCTTAAGGGAGTTTGAGACCATATCGTCTTGAGTCTCCATGGGAAGGATACTCCATTTTCAATGTGGAAGAAATTGAAGGACCTCTACCAGAATAGTAGTGACCAGAGGAAATTGGTGCTCAAGGATAATCTTTGAAGAATCAAGATGGAGAAGGGTGATACTATTTCCACATATATGAACAAGCTCACCACATATATGAATAACTACTGCCGATGATAATATGGTGAGGTTCACTCTCCTTAGCCTTCCAAAGTGTTGGAATATCTACTAGGACTCTATGAATGGAAGGGAGAAAATACCAGATTGGGAACGACTACTGTCAGATCTCATGCAGGAGGAGATCAGGAGGAGCACACGAGATGGTTCTTCATCCAAGGATGATGATGAAGAAAATATGGCCTTAGAAAGTAAGGCATGGAAAGGGAAGGGGAAGGCTTCCCATTCCAAATCGAATTCTTCTCATGGAGGGAAGAAGGGTGACAAATCTAAAGTGAGATGCTTTAATTTTCACGAGATGGGACATTATGCAACTAATTGCCCATCGAAGAATTCCAAGAAGGGATCCTTGGAAGGATCGGAAGGTGAGGCATTATCCTCTCAGTTCGAAATGGACTTTACCCTCGTCACATGCATGGTGTCATCAATGATGGGTTGTGTTTGGTATCTTGACAGTGGAGCCTCATTCCACATGACCGGTGATAAAAGTTTATTTAGTACCTTGGAGAAGAAATATGTCAAGATGCGCATAAAGATGGGTGACGATGAAAGGTATAGTGTTTCAGGAGTGGGTACAATTGCTTTTCAGAGGGAGCATGGAGCTCCTATCACCTTGACAGCTATGAAGTATGTGCCTAGACTGAAGAAGAATCTTTTTTTTGTCGTGGTATTGGAAGACTGTGGCTATGATGTGTTTTTTAGTAATGGAAAGGTT
>APFE031331865.1:0-48042 GCA_000404065.3 Pinus taeda | reverse complement strand
TTAAGTGATTTTCCTAATAATTTTATTAATAATACTCTACACATTTAAAAATAAATTTTCATTTTATTAACTTGAAAAAATAAGCAATTAAATTTATTCTTTATTATTAAAAATATGTAACGTTAAACTCCAGGTATATTGATAATAATCATTTATATAGATAGATTGGGAGTAGCCTATTTTTCCCATATAAACTTGGAAGCCAAAAAAATATTCCTGTTATACAAATCGAAATTTCACCTAATCAAAATTTCACGGATTTATGTGATTCCACTGTACTTGTAGGTAAATTCGATTTGAAGTTGACTACTTCAGCCAGGAGTATTGCTACTCCAAGATGGTGACATGCTCCCAGGTCTCCCAATTCTATAGAATGTGATGTTATACTGAGATAATCCAGGTCTCTTACGACCTTTTCTACATATGTAGCACCAGGTCTTTCATGGCCTCTTCAACAGAATTGGGAGACCTAGGCGCATGTCATGGATGATGAAAGTCACTCGCAAAACCTTTAACTAGAAAGCGCTTGTCGAAAAATATTTCACTTGTGTCAGAGTGCTTGTACTATCATCTATGCCCATCTATAACTATACCAATATTGTCTTAGTGACTTTTTGTTAATATTTGCCGGAGGTAAGACCATATTGGAGACTTGTTTCATCAACGTGTTGATTTGAATACAAAATTTGGCAGCATCTTTGACCATTGAATCTCTCCATTGTTCTCAAATCTAAACGCATACACACAAGTATATTGATTCCCTTTCCCGGTCTTTACTTTTGAAGATAAAAAGAAAAATGTAACATTATTTTTGCTTGATATTAAATGCAAGAGCGTATAAAACAACATTGCCACGTATGAAGGGTTTATGTACTTACCACCTTAATTCTCTCCCTTCAATGTTTGGGATGTAAACAAGTTAGATTTAACAAACCACTTCGTTGTTAGATTTAACAAACCACTTCGTTGTTGTTCGGTTAGATCCTTGATATAAGTTGCATCCCATAATTTTATAATTGATATGATGATTCAATAATAGAAAAAATCAAGAATCCTGCGCCAACCACAACATCACAATATTTCATTAATATGGTAAGAGTTTACCTTAACAAGAACATATCCCTTTTTCTCATTATTATAATTATTATCTGTTTTGGTCACTGGAAAGCCTCGTAATCAGAGAGTCAGCTTGTACTGTCATTGGAAATATTTGACAACAGAGAGTTGGTCTCGATTTCTATCAAAACTATTCAAATAAAGCAATGCATCTGCTTTGAATTCCAAAGAGGAAGAGAGAAATCTTCACAATATTTAGAAAGTGAAATGAAAACAATAAATTTTAGGAAACCCCTTAAACATAAGATTAAAGCACCTTAAAACCTCCAAGGTTTATTAATCAAAGCTTTAATTTGATAACTATGCCTCATATGAATAGTTTTGATAGGATGACCTTTAATCAACCTTTTCAACTACCTCATAAACACAAATTATATAAAAAGCTATAAGTCACTTGGTCATATTTATGTTATTTATGTTCTAGTTAGTAAAAGAAAAAGAAATCCATCACTAAAAAACAAATCCTATTGTTATAACCAAAATAGGTGGCGAAGAATGCAAACAAACTCCTCATAACCTCAATCGCATTCCATCATCCACAGAGTCATTTCTGGAAAATTTGCAATCCTGTTGGAGGTACTACAAACCTACATGTGGACACTTAGAGCATGGGACTACATGTAAGATTCCTTTTGCATGATTTACTCCTTGATTTGCTCCTTCTTTAACTCCATAACTGGCTAGTTCTTCTGCATGATTTACTCCCTTATTTGCTCCTTCTTTAACTCCGCAATTGGCTAGTTCTTCTGCATGATTTACTCCCTGATTTGCTCCTCCTTTCACTCCGTAACTGGCTGGTTCTATCCAGAACTTCTTGTAGAGGTTGAGTCCTCTCATTGATCACCACTATGATGCATTACCTTGGGATCTTCACCCAATAATGCTATATCATGAGCATTGTAACCTATTTTCTTATGAATCATTCTTTTGTTCTTTCGATTTTCTTTTAGTGTTTTTGCTCTGCAAAGTTGTGTGTTCAACCTTTACTAGCTAGATTCATCTGTGCAGGTTTTCTAACACATTTACATGGTATCAGGGCCCACAGGTTGTTAGATAAAAGGCGCACCAGTACTTTATTTTTAAGGTATTACAGCATGGAGATCAAAGATCGATAGAAAAATGGAGTTTCCCAAAGCATCAATCCTAACATCATACAATTATTACAAATGGAAGGACCAAATGGCTCGATACCTTCATCAAAAGGGGTTGTATAGGGTTACCATGGCTGCAGAAGTGGAACCCACTTCAGTGATAGAGAAATCTAAGTACCTCAAGCGCATGGATGAGGCCCACAGATCCATATGCATGTGCATCTCCCCAGAGTTGCAGTTTCATCTATCTGCCTGCAATACTCCCAATGAGATTTGGAAAAAGGTTGAAGAACTCTACAGGAAATAGGATGAGATGAAAGGAAATCTGCTCGAAGTGGAGCTGCTGTCATTAGATCCACAGAACTATGACAGAATTCAGGACTTCTTCACCAAATATAATGATCTATTGCTGCAACTCAAGGGTTGTGGAATTGACAAATCCAAGGAGGAGAGTCACCAAGTTCTCTCTATTATGTCAATGCTCAGACTAGAATACTCCGTCTTTTTGTTTACATTTCATTTAGTAAGGCTCGCAATAGGTAAATCCTACACTATGCCTTCTCTCAAAGAGTTCATAGAGTCCCTTACTTTTGAGCAAGATAAACTCATTGGCATGGGGAAAATCAAACATCCAAAAGCGCATGCACTTGCTGTGCATGATGGTAGCCACAATAAAAATCACAGATCTAATTTAAATTGGAAAAATCAGAAGAAAAAAGACAAGGGCAAAGCGCATTCCCATCCAAAGAAGGAAGGGTACACCAAGCCCTTCAGTCACTCCTCCGGCTCAAGAAATGAGAAAGGGAAGAAAGGAAACAAATGCACCTACTGTCAAAGAGGATTCCATCCAAAATCCTCTTGCATGAAGAAACAAATTGACCAAATGGCAGAAATCCTTCAGAAGCACAACCTTGGGGACCACATCTCTTAGGGCACCAAGAAGAAAACTAAGGATCCGCCACACGGGAAAGGTAACAATTTTCATGCTTTAGTTGCAATTAATTCTTCCCCTGATGCACGGATTATAGATTCTGGTGCATCACATAATATGGCTACTGCAAAAGAAGTTTATTCCTCTTTGGATGCATGCAAAGGACCTCCCATCCTCATGGGAGATGACTCACCTATTGAGGTCACCAGAAAAGGTAGAGTGGAACTTTTACACAGAAGCTTTGAAGATGTGCTTCATGTTCCAAAAATTTTGGTAAACCTGCTTTCAATTTATGAGATCACTCATTCTAGCACCGGAAAGAGAGTGGAATTCACTCCAGATGCAGTGAACATATATGACCTACATAGCAGCTCCAAAATTGCAACCAGTGAGGTAAACAATGGAGCCAAACTATATACATTTTCTGAATTTATTGAATCTGAATCCTCCTTATTTCTTACACATGTTTATGATAGTAGTAGGCTTTGGCACTAGAGGTTTGGTCACTTAAATTATAGGTATATGCAGCAGCTAAGCAAGAATGAGATGGTGGAAGGCTTGCCAAATATGAGTTTCTCCAAAGGAGTTTGTGAAGGGTGTGTCCTTGGAAAAAATCTTAGAGAACATTTTGACACCGGCAAGACTCATAGAGCATCCTCTCCTCTAGATCTGATCCATAGTGATCTCATGGGGCCTTTTCCTCATCCTTCCATCAACAAAGCAAGGTATGTGCTTACATTTATTGATGATTTCTCACGGTATACTTGGGTGTATCTTCTCAGGAACAAATCTGAAGTTTTTGTGCACTTTGAAGGTTTCAAAGAACTAGTTGAGACACAGTCAGAGAGAAAGATCAAAGCCCTCCATACAGACAATGGGGGGGAATATGTTAAAAAAACACTTCAGAACCTTTGCCTTGAGTCAAGCATATAGTTGCAGTACACAGTTCCATACACTCCGCAGCAGAATGGAGTTGTTGAGAGAAAGAACCAATCTCTCAAAGAGATGGCTTCCTACATGTTGCATGCTAAGTCACTGCCTCATAAGCTATGGGCTGAAGCACTTAACTATGCTAACTACATCCAAAACAAATCTCCTCATAGGTTTGTCAAGGATCAGACCCCCTTTGAGGCTTGGAGCAGCACTAAACCAGAGGTCACCCACTTCTGTGTTTTCGGCTCCCAAGCATGGGCCAGGATCCCCTTTGAAAAGAGTAAAGCTCTTGATCCACATAGAATTGAGTGCATCTTTTTTGGATACCCTGATGGTGTGAAGGGATACCGACTCCTGATTTCCTCTATTGACAAGATTATCATTGAGCGAAGTGTCAAATTTGAGGAAAGTCTCTCGCATGCACCTCAATCACCGCATGCAGACACCTTTTATCTACCTCATGTCCGAGATGATGACTTAGTACACTCAGATGCAGATACAAAGCATGCAGATGCCAAGGTAGAGCATGTAGATGTAGAGACAGAGTCTTCAGATACAAATCTAGTGCATGCATATGATGATCCACATCCACGCACAGATCGAGCTTCCCGCAATGAATCAACTTTCCTTGTCATAAATCAGAGAACAAGGAGCTTACATGAGATATATGCACACGACCACCCAGCTGCTAGAAATGGTCTTGTGGGGGATAATTCTAATCTACAGAGGAATAGCTCAGAGTTTATTGAGCCTCCTCTTACCCTCATTGCCATTGAACCATCGCCATCCTGGCATTGTCATTTGGTTCAGTCTTCTGATCCACAATCTTATGCTGAGGCTGATGGGCATCCATCTTGGAGTTTACCATGGAGGAGGAGTATAACTCCCTCCTTGAGAACCAGATCTGGGATGTGGTCCCCCTTCCTTCAGGAATGAAACTTGTTCGATGCAAATGGGTCTACAGGACCAAGAGTGCTGCAGATGGGCAAATCACCAGAAAAAAAGCTAGGCTAGTAGCCAAAGGCTTCCAGCGAGTGCATGGCATTGATTATGATGAGACCTTTGCTCTAGTAGCAAAGATGGATTCCATATGCCTTGCACTTGCCATTGCGTTGCTCAGGGGTGGGAAGTACATTAGATGGATGTGAAGAATGCCTTTCTTCACGGAGACCTATCTGAGGAGATCTACATGGAGTAGCCACATGGTTTCATTCAAGATTCATCTTTGGTCTGCAAACTGAAGAAATCTCTCTATGGCCTTAAGCAGGTCCCGAGAGCTTGGTATGTGAAGATGGATTATTTTCTTTTATAAAAAATCTTTGAAAGATGTAAGTCTGATATGAATGTTTACATGCTCAGGACACATGATTCTCTTCTTATCTTAGTTTTGTATGTGGATGATCTCCTGATCACCGGCAGCTCGACTTCAACGATTTCTGCAGTCAAGAGGGCCTTGCATGATAGGTTCTTAATGACGGACATGGGTCCATTACACTTCTTTCTTGGTCTTGAGATCAGCCAAGATGCCACAGGCATCAAACTCTCTCAGGCTAAGTATGCACGGGATCTCCTTGAGAGATTTCACATGACTGACTGCAAGCCAGCACCGACTCTTTTTTTTCTGGGGTCCACCTTGAGGATGGAGGTGACACTCCATTAGTTGATAGTATTCTCTACCGACAGCTAGTGGGGAGCTTATTGTACCTCACCGACTCAAGACCAGATCTCTCATATGAAGTAGGGGCAGTTTCTAGATACATGCAGGAGCTGCATGAGCTACACTCGAATGCTGCCAAGCTCATCCTTTGATATGTGTAGGGCACCATCACCTTTGGGATTCACTATGCAGCAGGCAATGCATTGAATCTCCTTTTCTTCACTAATTCTGATTGGGTGGGTGGTAGTATTGATCACACGTCCACCTCCGGATATTCACTCAGTCTAGGGTTTGGCCCTATTTGTTGGTCGAGCAAGAAGTAGGCTGCTATTGCTCTCTCTTCAGTCGAGGCCGAGTATAGATGAGTAGTCAACATCACCATTCGGGCTCTGTGGCTACAACACTTCCTCACTGAGTTGGGCGTCCAGTTCCACCAGCACATTGTCATCTGGTGTGATAACGAGAGCACTCTCAAATTTTGCAGGGATCTAGTACAACAGTAGCGGACGAAGCACATAGAGATCCATATGCACTACATCAGAGACTTAGTACATGATCGGGTCATTGATTTGTAGTTTTTTCCTTCAACAGAATAGACTGCAGATGTCTTCACCAAGACATTCACTGAGCAGAAGTTTCGCTCTATGCGCGATCTTATTGGAGTGAAGGACACAGTTACTTAGCAACTGTCTTTTCTTCCTCTTTTCTTTTGATTACATTGTATTTTGAGGGGGGGTTTTTCCCACGAGGTTTTCCCTCTTTCCTCATTTTTAATACAAGTTGCACTATATTTTGGGAGACCTTTGGCCTTAGTTGCCAGTGCCCATTTTCTATTTTTCCCCATAGTGGTGTTCACGGGAGGTGTTAGAGGTACTACACACCTACATGTGGACACTTAGTTAGAGCATGGGACTACATGCAAGATTCCTTCTGCATGGTTTCCTCCCTGATTTTCTCTTTTTTCAACTCCGCAAGTGGCTACTTCTTTTGCATGATTTACTCCTTTATTTGCTCCTTTTTTAACTTTGCAACTCGCTAGTTCTTCTGCATGATTTACACACTGATTTGCTCCTCCTTTCACTCCGCAACTGGCTAGTTCTCTCCGGAATTTGTTGTAGGTGTTGAGTCCTCTCATTGATCACCACTATGGTGCATTACCTTGGGATCTTCACCGAGTAATGCTATATCATGAGAATTGTAACCTATTTTCTAATGAATCATTATTTTGTTCTTTCGATTTTCTTTTAGTGTTTTTGCTCTGCAAAGCTGTGTGTTCAACCTTTACTAACTAGATTCATCTGTGCAAGTTTTCTAACACATTTAAAGGTCCAACTCCCGAGGGTCTCTTCAAAAGGCCTCACCAATAAAGTTTGGGAAATTGGCCGCAGCAATGTCTCTCTCTTTTTCCGGTCTAAAAAACGCCTTTTTAATATTACTAAAGAAAGTACAGTTACATGATTTTGTTTCATGATAAAGTATTAAAACTTAACAGTTAGAAACAACAGAAAATAAAAACATAGACGGACTACTATGCTAGCAGCCATTGCTCAGAAATGCTTTGATACAAAAAAAAACAAGAAAGAAAAAAGTAAGAGATATATGCTAGTCATTATATTTGATCAGAATAGAGATGAAATCAAATATGGAGTCTTGTTGAAAGCAGCGTAATGAAAGACTTTCGAGGTGCTGAAATGCTTTTTTTGGAGAGTATGTCAACGATGAGATTCTACTTCCTATATATATGGTTGAAATCAATGGGCTGAAATGAATTGATCAAGATACTAATGCATTTTATCCAATAGGTGAGAAAATGAGGCTGGAAACATGACAATCCCTTTATCCAATCCATGCATCCTTTAGAATCCCCGAAAATATGTAGATTCTAGATGTTAAGGCAACTGACAATGTATAATAGCCCCCATAGTAAGATGATTTTCGCTCTCTTGTTGGAACCTTAACCACCCTCCCACCAAAAATGATAAAACTTATCATACTCAGTGGCAATAAGAACACCACATCCATATAGTCCAGATTTGCAAGCCCCATCTGAAAAACCACTTAATATTCAGTCCAAAGGCCTTGCAATATGACCTTGCTGCAGCAATGTCTATTGCACAAAATATTTGTCTCTTAAAACTGTATATATCAAAATTCAAGAAGATTTAAGAGTTTTTCTCAAGTTGGTTATTAGAGAAACACCGTACCTATATTTAAAGTTAGAAGATTATCTTGCATAGGCCGAATATATTGATAAAACCCCCATAGGGCACCAAATGCCCGTGAAGCTTCTCAATGCTGAAGTGTTTCCCAAAGAGTGATCTCCCTTTTTCAACGAAACTACCAATGCAAACATTAAATATTGTAGCAAAATAGATAATATGTTATAAAAAAGCTAAAAAACCAAAAGAGTCACAACGTTATCATCTAGTTGGTAAATTATAAGCTTACAATTTCATAGCTGCTTGACGAAGCACCACGTCTATAACTTCAATGCTTCTTGCGGAAGTGACATAGGCTCCTTTGTTAAGTGCTATGCTACTTGCCTCAAGTTAATCATTGCGGCTGGCCTGATTAGCACATGGTAAGTTCTAACCCGCTGCTGGATCTAGTTAAATTTAATCATATCTTAGTCTATGATACATAAATTTCATAGTCAGTCACCCTTTAGCTTAAATAAGCACATTTCGCTTCCACTAGCTACCTTGAGCCATTATGAAACCAAATGAGAAGATTTCGAAGAGCTTTCGCTTCCACTACCTACCTTCTGCCATTGTGAAACCAAAGCTTATATCGCAGCAGGCTCACTAGTCCCATTTATACTAGTGTTAATGCCTACAGGCCAACCCGGTACCCTTCTGTAAGGCAAGGTGTCCATCCCTTAGAGGCTTACCAGTCCCATTTATGTCGCAATAGACTTATCGGTCACATATAAATGCCAGCGTTAATGCCTGCACGTGGGTTGGGCAGTGTTTGAAAAAAAAAATCAAGAAATGTAAGTGTTTGAATATAATTATTAAGAATATAAAAATTAATCCATTTCCAAATTGGATGATGGAATTCGATCTTTGTGAGATTAACATCGCAATTTTTTCGTACAAAATTTATTAACATTATCGATTTTCTAGCTGTTAAAACTCCCAAGACGGTCGGATTCGCGCATCAAGTGACCCTATCTGCCTCAGTCACAAATTGTGTTATGAAATGAAATGATATTTTAAGCTTCAAATGATTAAAAATATTTTATGAGATTATTAGTTTTTTTGTTTTTAGTGTTTTGTAATTCAATATTTTTTAATTTAAATTGATGATAAGCTGATAAGCTAGCCTAATCTTCCAACAATCAGCTAGCTAAAAAGACAATGAGAATAAACTGAGGCCATCTCTAAGTAGATTGCAGATACTTGGAATATTCGGGAATCTGACAGACATGGGCGCCATCAATTTTTTTGACCACGCCCATGTCGGTCGGATTCCCGAAAATTCTGAGAATCTGCAATCGACTTAAGCTCACTGATAAACTAATGCTAACATTTTTTCATAACATTTTCTATATTTTTAAATGCATCACATTCCAAAATGAAATGTTTTTAAATTCCACAGCCTCAGAGATGCAAAATATACACACTCATTAACCTATTAATACATGAGTTATATATACTTATCATTGGATTTATTAATAAATTGGACTATGCACTGTACTATATATACTTATTATTGAATTTAAACAAATATATCATCCAACAATAATTATATACTGCTCTATATATTATTGTGTCAATAACACCATAAATATTAATTACCCTTCCCTAAAATATAAACAAAAACATCTAAATCTTCTGCATATTAATGTGTCATTAACACCATAAATATTAGTTACCAATCCCCAAAATATAAACAAAAACATCAAAATCCTAGCAAATGCTTGATTGGCACCTCTTGACACTAGATTAAATCGTAAAAAAAGAACTATTATTACTTTGTCACTCCCATACTCTACTGTAACACAAAAGACGAAGTTCCCGTTTCACCGGTGGCACCCCATTGGCCGCTTTATCATTAAGAACGCAACGTGGAGTAGCAATGGCTTTCACTGCCATGTGCTCCGCACTCGAGCGATGGAGTGCGCTTGGCCCATATCATCGCTGGTTCGAATCTATGTATGCCCAACAACAAAGAAAACAGTGATCGCAGAGGTTCTACCATTCTTGGACAGAAAATTGTTGCCCATATGAGTATATCATGTCTAAAATGTCTACAGAATACAAGAATTTCGGACAGGTAAGTGATTTTTTCCTTGTATAATTGGTTTTATACACTTTGAAACTGACTTGGGTGGTTTTCATCCATTAGGAAATTACATCTTTATATTCTCAATCTTAAAACCAAACTTGTAACAAAATCAATCCTATCTTCTTTCTGCTGTGGCGGCCGGTTAGCAATGGAAACTATGGACATTCATGCATTATAATACAAGAATTGGATAGAAGGCCTTAGATAATGATATTTTATATGAAAACATGTTCGATGATTAGTGGGGTGATATTTAAAAGGGAAGGACAAAATAGTGTGCAGGTTGGAGAACTTGTATGGCTTAAAAAAGGCTCCAAGGCAGTGGTATCTAAAATTTGACAGGTTTATTCTGAACAAGGTTATACTAGATGTCATTCACATAATGCAATGGATCCGTTCGCCAAGATATTAATCGCATAGAGGGAGAGCAGAAGGAACAGGTCACGGGTTTTCAGATCTAGGGTTTGAATCTGGACAGAAACAGGGTCAGGGTAGCAGAACTGTTCAGGAGAGGACAGATCCTGACCCGACAAATGGTAAACGAGGGGTCCATAGGGACCCCCACATAAAAACAGATAATCATGAATAAACAGCCAACTCAGGAAGGGGTGCAAATATTAGGGCTTGATAGGTCAAAGCCAGAGGAAGGGACCAACAAAAGCAGAAATGAAAACGAGGAAAAGGCAAAGCAGTCTCCCCATAAGTTGAAAGGGAAAGAGAGTAACCGAAGAGTCAACGGTAATAACAAAGCAAAGGAGGCACAAGCAAACCCCACACAGGAGAATAACCAAGAGAAAGAACAAGAGAACAATGAGAATATAGCTCCGGAGAAAGAAAATGAGGCACGGAAGAACACTCAAGAAAATCTCACTGACAAACCCACTCAGGGACCATGCAAACCAAAAGTGGCAGAAGTCCTAAGAGTGGTGCTAACGGACCCCGAAATACAAGCCTACAGAGACCACATGACTGAGCATGCAGTGATTTGCAGGTTCATGGGACTGTGGCCAACGGAAAGAGCGTTATGTCAATGGATAAACAGTAATGGAAACCCAAAGGAGATGTCAGTCTGCACTGAGGAGCAAAATGTTTCTTCACAGTGGTGTTCTCCAATCTGGAAGACAAGGATAGAGTATTTGATGGAGGCCCCTACTTCTTCGCTTTAGCGGGCCTCTACATGAAACATTGGAAACCCAACTTTGTGCTAGAGAAGGAAACCTTCACGCAGGTCCCAGTCTGGATCCGCCTCTTTGCTCTCCCAATAGACTATTGGGGCTTTGCCGCTCTTAAACAAATAGGTGACAAGTTAGGGACATTTATCAAAGGTTCAGAGGTCACACTGCAAAGAAGATACACTTCATGCGCTCGGATCTGTGTGGAGATGGACGTTTCAGGAGCATTGCATGAAGGTCTGTGGCTGGAATACAGAGATGAGGACTACTTCCAAGCTATTGACTATGAGCAAATTCCATTTCGTTGCAGAAAGTGCCATGAGGACGGACACTTAATTAGGGAATGTCCTTTAAACAAAACACTGGAAATACAAACGGAGGAACAGGAAGGAAAGTTTAGTGATTCTTTCACTCGACCGAGAGTAAGACAAAGAGCAAACAGGAGACGACCAAGCAAAGCAGGCGAAACAAAAACTAACACAAGTAATGCTTTTGAAGTACTGGAAACCGAAAAGGACTTAGAGGACCATAATAAGGAGAACAAGAACAGTGTATCAAACAAAGCAGCAATCAAAGTAGTAACTAAAGGTATGGAGGAGGATAATCCAAACAACGCTAAAAAAGATCAAGAGGGCACAAAAGGAGCATATGAGGACTCAGAAATGTTCACAAGTGATATAGGTAGTGAGGAAATGGAACTCCATGAGGTTTTAGGGCTGGAAGGAGTTAATCTACCAGACATGGTGGAAGATTGGAGAAACAAGGGGATGGAAAACATTTCGGAGGAGGAAATCCGGAAAATCAATGCAATACTCATAGCCAAGCAAAAGGCCGAGATGGAGATGCAAAATAGGAAACAGGGTGTAGCAAAAGGAATGGGACTTCGAACAAAAAGTGTACTTCAAACAACCTCTGGCTCCAATTAGAGGAAGAAAAGAGGACGCAAATCCAATAACGAAGCACTGCAGGAAATGGGACATTTGCTCTTAAACTCTGGTAAGATGAACGCTCTAGAAGCCATCTCTATTAGATCTTAAATCTTGATGTATTAAAATGAAGGTCATCTCTTGGAATGTTAGAGGGCTCAACGACCAAACAAAACAGAGACTGTTAAAAAGGAAAGTCCAAAAGGAAAAACTAGATATTATTTTTGTGCAAGAAACTAAATGTGCGAGTAATATTATTCAGGATGTAAACAGGAAGTTAGGTAGAAGATTGAAATATATGGAAATAGACAGTCATGGGTGGGAGGGAGGTTTAGTAACTTGGTGGAATCCTCATGTTATCAAAATCCTCTCCATGGAGGCATCTAGACACTTCATAGCCTTAGAATTTCAAATAATAGGCAACTCAGAAATCTACTTGTGTATTAATCTCTGTGGGCCTCAAAGGTTAGAAGAAAAACTCAGGTTTCTAAATTCTCTAATGAATCTGAAGCTTAGATATCCCAGAGCGAAAGTAATCATAGGAGGGGACTTCAATATGATAACCTCGCTTTCAGAGAAGAAGGGAGGAATAAGGAAAGTAAACAAGGATTCTGAAGCTTTCATAGAGTTCATAGTGTCAGCTAAATTAGTCGATATTCAACCCAGGAGTGGGGCTTACACATGGAACAACAGAAGGGGAGGGGAAAGGCAAATCGCCTCTCGTCTTGACAGATTTCTTGTTTATGAAAGTTTGCTATTGGAGGGTGTAATAGTAGACTCTGATATTATTCCATGTGGAGGATCGGATCATTGGCCAATATCACTGATGGCTATGATATAAGGCACGCCTAGAAACAAACCCTTCATGTTTGAGAAATTTTGGCTGGAACACCTCAACTTCATTTAGCTTGTCGAGAAGTGGTGGCAAGAACCATTGGAAATCAGAGGCACAAAATGTACAAACTTCAGGGCAAACTGAAACAAATCAAAAATAAAATCAAAGAATGGAACACAAAAGTCTTTGGAAACATATTCAAGGAGAAAGCCAAGATAGAAAAACAACTAGAGAAGATACACAAAGAATGGATTATGGGGGACAGTAACCCTGTTACTGCAAACCAAGAAAAACTTTTAATGCAACAATGGCAAAATAGGTGCCAACAGGAAGAAATCCTTTGGAAACAAAAATCTAGGATACAATGGCTCAAGGAAGGAGAACAGAATACCAAGTTCTTTCACAGATCGGCACTGGATTATAGAGGGGTTAACAAGATCCTCAGTCTCAAAAATGAACAAGGGGATCTCATTGAGAATCATCAAGGAATTTCCACTCTGCTTACTGAGCATTTCAACAGTATCGCTCAGGAACCAGAAATAGACAAAACTGAAGCCATTGAGGATCTCATCAAATCAATTCCCAAGTCAATTTCTAATGAGCAAAACCTTGCGTTGACGAGAGAAATCTCCTTAGAAGAAGTGGAGGAAGCGGTGAAGGACATGCCTAATGACAAAGCGCCTGGACCTGATGGCTTTACAATCAATTTTTACAAGGCATGTTCGGAGATTGTTAAGATGGAGGTCTGGGAAGTGGTGGAGGACTCACGCCGTTCGGCCTCGATTCTCAAATCTCTAAATTCTACCTTCCTAGCTCTAATCCCCAAAGAAGAGGAAACCATTACACCTGCAAAATTCTGACCCATTGCTTTATGTAACGTTCTGTATAAGATCATCTCTAAGGTCATAGCTAATAGATTGAAGCCCATTCTTCCAGGTCTCATTTCAGAGGAAAAATCTGGTTACGTTGAAGGAAGACAAATTTTGGACAATATCTTGTTGGCACAGGAGATGATTCATACACTGCGTTCCAGGAAAGTGGCAGGCATGATGATGCAACTTGACCTATCAAAGGCTTATGACAAAGTCAACTGGAACTATCTGGAAGCTATCTTGACAGCCTTCGAGTTTTCTAATCAATGGATCAAATGGATTCTAGCCCTAATCAAATAAACCAGATTCGCCATTCTGGTCAATGGAGCCCCTGCCAACCAATTCTCCCCATCTCGAGGTATTAGACAAGGGGACCCCCTGTCTCCTTTCCTTTTTGTAATTTTGATGGAAGGCTTAAGCAGGCTTATACGGAAAGCTAAGGAGGAAGGAAAGATCAAAGGACTGCAACCACTGCCCTCCATTCCAGCCACCACTCATCAACAGTTTGTTGATGATACAATGCTTCATGGATCTCCAATAGTTAAAGAAGCTCAGGGTTATAAAAGGATCCTAAATATTTTTAGTGAGGCCTCAGGTATGGAAATAAATCTTTCTAAATCAACTTTTTTCTTTTTTAATAAAAATTTAGCAGTACAGAAGCATCTCTCACGCATTCTAGGCTTCCGAAGAGGCAATCTGCCTTCAAGGTACCTAGGAGCTCCGCTAACAGATAAACCGTGGCCAAAATCTCATTGGGAGAAGATCTTAGCTAACCTAGAGAAAAGATGTCAGCACTGGACTCACAGGGACCTCAATTTTGCTGGAAGGCTAGTGCTTACCAAAGCGGTTCTGCAAGCAATTCCGCAATACATGCTCTCCATCATCCCGGCACTCCAAGGAGTCCTTCAACAAATAAGAGGTATTCAAAGAACTTTCCTATGGACAGGAAATGCAGAGAAAATAAAATGGGCTCTAGTAGCATGGAACAAATTATGCAAACCTAAGTACTTAGGCGGTTTAAACCTTCTCGATCCATTCACTATCAACAGAGCCTGTGGGGCCAAACTATGGTGGAAATGGCTAAAGGAACCTAATTTATAGTGGGCGCGACACTGGAAGGCGAAATACACTCCAACGCAAAGCATCCAGGAATTAATAAGAATGCAAGAGAGTCCAGAGGGATCCCCAATCTGGAACCTAGCAAGGAAAAATCGGGATATTATACAGGAACATAGCTTCTGGGAAATACGCAATGGAGAAACGACCCTCTTTTGGGAGGATGCTTGGCAACAACTTCCCAAATTAGAAAGGCCAGAATTTGCAGACATACAAAGAAACTTTCAAGAACAGGGGAGGCTAACGGTTCACCACTACTAGTTGCCGAATAACAGAGACTCAGATTGGAGGAGCTGGGCAATCAGTGAAACAGAGAACTTCGAGGAAGGGAATAACAATGCCAGCAACCTGCACAATATGTTAGACAAAAGGAAAATTAGGAAGGCAGTGGACAGCGACCAACTCAGATGGGGGAAGCAAGGCGGGGGTAACTTCACGCTCAAAGAGGCTCGAATTTGTATCGAAGAAGCAGAGCAGATGGAAAAGGTTTCTTGGAGCAGCAAGGTTTGGGATTCCCAACTCTGGCCAAAAATTAGAACCTTCCTCTGGCTTCTAATGCATAGGAAGACGCTGACTTGGGAAAATCTCCGTAAGAAAGGTTTCTACGGCCCTTCAAGGTGCCCTCTATGCAACAGGGAAGAGGAGACTATGAATCATCTCTTCAATACATGCGACTTAGCAAACACTCTGTGGAATTGGGTGGAAAAGGTCATGCAACAGACAAACAGAACCAGAGATTCCATCCAGGAGACCATCGAGAAATAGAGAGGTAATTTTTCTGGCAATCAAAGAGTAAACACAATTTGGAAGATAATACCAGGGTTCATCACCTGGACTTTATGGAAAGAAAGAAACTGAAGGGTATTTCTTAACGAAGCTAGGAACATTAACCATTCTTTCGAGATAATCAAGCAAAACATAAAACAACTGATTATGGTTAAATGCAAAACAGATCAAAATGATAAAGCTACGAACAGTGACTTACGCATATTGAAAACCTTTAACCTGGACAGGGGAGCAGAAACTGTGGCAGTAAGTCGCCAACAGGAGCTCAGAACCACTCCAAGCATCTGGAAGTGACCACCTACTGGCTTCCTCAAGCTGAACTTTGATGGTGCATCGAGAGGCAATCCTGGTCTCGCTGGTATTGGAGGCATCATAAGGAATTGCGAAGGGGAGATTATACATATCTACAGCAGAGCCTTAGGTGAAGGGACGAACAATGAGATGGAATTTACAGCAATGGAACAGGGTCTCAGAATTTTGAGAAACCTACAAGCGGGAGCTGCAGTAATTGAGGGGGATTCCCAACTTGCTATCACAGCAGCAAGAAGAATTTTTACTCCTTGCCTAAATATCTGTCGATTTACAGTTGTTTTCAAGGCCATAGAAATCTTTCTAGCCTCAAATTATCCTTACACCAATGCTATAATTTCAATTGAGTAGATGATGAATTTCGTTTCCCAAATATTTGTCTGAAGAAACTTTCTCCAATTATTTATTATCATAGAAGATGTTTTTGGATTTAATTATCTTGACTTCAGTCATGTCGGTATTAACAATCATACCCATCTTGGAGCAGTAATATTGGAGGATTCTAGGCTTCTTGTTGACATCATCATTACTCCTAGATAAAGAATTATATTGTCAACATAGAGGAGAAGAGTAATGACCATACGAGTCAACCTAGGGCCATCACATCCTATAGCTTCCAAACACTCTTCTAGCTTATCAATGTAAATTCCAAAATGGGTAGTGGATAAGGGACATCCTTGCTTAAAACCGATATTGCATCTATTTTATTTTGACCAACCCTTTGCGGTCTTGAGCTTGGAAATAACATTGTCATATATCTTAGTCACAGTAGTCCTCAACTCAGGAGGTACCATTATCTCTTCAAGCATATTCCATAGCTTTCTCCATAGGAATGATGTCTTAAGCTTCTTTAAAGTCAACAAAACAATATAAGAGATTACTCTTATTATTATGTCATTCCTCTGTAATTATCATTGGAATGACACAATTATATATAGTTGAGTAATCTCTTATAAGGTTTTGTGTCCAAGGCTTAGGGAAGCCTTGTCTCACTACCGGATTGAATATTATGTGTATATGAGGGATGAGGATACATGTTCTGATTTTGAGAATTTCAGCCTGGTAGCCTTCAGTGTCCTTAGCTTTCCCATTAGCAAGTTTCTCAATCCCAAACTCAATATATTCCAAAGAGAAGATATCATCCTCTATAAGACTGTTTGAAATGGTGCCCATGGAGTTAAGGGAATCATACATATCCTTAAGATAGATATCCTAGTTCTTTTAGGGAATTGAATTATTATTTTTCATTTTTCAAACAAGAATTTTCTTCCAAAACTTTCTGGGCTTAACTTTAGAAAGATGAAGAAATTGCTCTTGCCTCCTATTTATATATGATCTTTTCTTCCTTTTAAGGAGAATTTTGTACATAATTTTTTTTCAAGCTTTACAATTTTGTTAGGAGCATCTCTAATCATTTCCTTGACAATTTTACAATCATTATCATACCAAGGGTTGAAAGTTCTACTATTCTTTTTATAAGACACCATAATGGAGTGGAAAGGGTTGTAGTAAAATTATGGTAGATGTGATCAATGTTATCATTATACGTTAAGGAATCTAAATCCATATTTAAACCCTTTAAGAAGAGATTCATTTTACTTATGTCAAAACAAATATCTAACCTTTTTTTTTATATTGAATGGATACAAAGTGTTTTCCCCTACACACACACACAAATAATATTTAAAAAAAAGGGGGAAATAACACCTTATCACTTTGAAGGGAAAATGGATGGTAAAGGGGCCCGAGACTGACCTTATCACTATGATTATAAGTTAGTGGGGGAGGATATGAAATGGGTCCCTGATTCTGGAAGATTCTCGAAGAGAAGGCTCCATTTTATGAATTTGTTGGCTTTACACCAACAAATGGCTACCGTGTTGCATCTTATTTTCAAAGACAAACAAGTGGAGACCTATAATATATTCTCCTCATTGGAGGATATCAAATGTATGCTTCATAATCATAGGTTCTGTTTAGATAATGGGGACTCTCGCTTGGCTCATGTAGAAGTCTTCTTTGTGAGTGATTCTACCTTGGTGACCTCACAAATTTTCTTTCGATCAAGATTAAAGATGACAATTTTCATGAATTTTTTCACTAAATTTTGGCATGCATCCATTAGGTATAGATTTGCTATGATCTTCCTCATTAGTTTTGGCTTTGAAGCACAATGTTGTGGAATATATTGCTTGTTGATAATTTGGTGCATTATAGAAAATTGTCTAGTCCTTGCTGCTCTTCTTATGGATATTTTAGTGGTGCAATTGGCATTTTCTGGTTTATGTGTGCTCTAGACCTCATTGTTATGCTACTGGCATTCTTTCAATACTTTTCAAAGGGGTGTGTTATCTTGATCTTGATTTTGTGGACAACTTTGTGTTTTGATGCATATTATTTTTTTTTGGGTTGTTGATGACTCACATGCACTTTGCAAATTAGTTCATCTTGGACCTCTTGTGCTATGACTTCTGTTGTGGTGTCCCTCTGTTTGGCTATGGGCATCTTAATTATAAGGAACATTGTTAGTTGTATTTCGCTAAAGCCATAGCATAGTGCTTTTTCTTTTGAAACTATTACTATGAATCACCTCCTCTTTATATTGAATCTCTCACCCTACATGGGTTCACTAAGGCATGTTGTGTTTTCTTATGGCTCTAGGCGTATAAAGGATAATTCTTATTGGTGTTTGGAGTAGAGGTATTGTTGGTTTTCTTCGAGGAAGCTATTGTGAAGGATGAAGCCATGTCACGTGCGAGTCATATTTCATGTTGGGTGGTTATCCTTTCAAGCTCATTGTTTCTTGTTTCTCTTTTCTCGTAGTAGTTATCATGTAAATAGCCTATGTATGGATTATAATATTGGAAAATGTTGAATTGAGGAACATCTTTTGCTCTAGCTCTTTATGTAATGTGAGTAATGCTAGTTTTTTTTAGCTTCTTTTATATTGTTGAGATAAAATGTAAATGATTAATATATAATTTTTTTTAATATTGAATAATAGTAAATACAAAAGTTAACCGTTCAAAAGGCAAAAAAAATATATATATATATATATACCTGAACCCCACTACTTTAACCTAAAAGTCTCCACCCCAGCTTAAAATTGACCGCATATAATAGTCATATGGCCGTGCAATAAACCCTAGGGTCGAACTCTACGCTAAATATTCAGCGATGAACTTTGACTCTGCTGTAGAAATTAATCAGATCCTCACAATATTGGAGTTTACCAGCTCAACACAATCAATTCACCAAACCTCCGACATCCAAAATATATGTTATGGTCAGATATAATGAATGTTAGCGCAGAGTGGAGCCAAGAAGGTTACAACTGATACAATCATTTGGAAATGACTTTTAATGCTATGGCGAGCTTAGATCGAACTCGCGAACTTCAAATATTCAGTTAAAAACTCTCGCCACAGAGCCCATGCGCACTTCGCCTGCACGTACTAGTACTACAATTAGAATTTCAATGCGCGATCTTAAGCTCTATGATTCGTGTATGCTACTGCGGTTCTCATACCGAGAAAAATCAAAATTATTTATCTAAAAATTATAATTCTGAAGAAATATAGAAATTAGTATTGAATGATGAATTCAATTTTGTGATATCATTATCAATTTTGAAAATTTTAAAACCCCTGGGCTCCAACGATTTTAAGAGGAATGTCGGATCTGAGAGTCTCGTTCAAACAAGACGCCCACTTTCAATGATGTATAACCCTGATTGTTGGGACGGTTAATGAGAATTTCAATGATGTATAGCCCGGATAGTTGGGAGGCTTAATGATCACCTCCCCACCAGGGTCCCATTCACGAGACATGATGATTATGTTGAAAAAATCTTGAAAAACAGATTCTGTGTAAGGCTATGCGAAGGCTTTTCTGTACTGAAAAGAAAAACCAAGACTGCCACCGTACAGAAAACCATCGAAAACCGAGCAAATGCTTGAGATTGGACCTTCTGCAACACCAGATTCAACTAGAAAAAGAAGAACTATAATTACGCTGTAACTCCCAAGGCGAAGTTCCCGTTCCAATTGTGGCACCCCACTGGTTTTATCATTAAGAATGCAAGGAGTAGTAGCACAAGCTTTCAAGGAGTAGCAAAAGCTTTCAATGCCATCAGCACGAGCTTAGCCAGTATCATCCCAGGTTAGAATCTGGAAATATTAATATTATTATGCATAGTTATGTAGAAAATTGGAATAATACCTAGATGAACCAAAACCAATAGAACCTCAAAGAGATGGACCAATAGCTTAATTCCTACTATTTTGATAAGCCTAAAGAAAACTTATTCTGTTAATGTTCAAAAAAAACAAACAAACAATCCCCCATCTATATATATATTCACAAAAGGTTATTCATTTTCTATCTAAATTTTTTTTTAAATAAAAAATTATAGGTTAATTAAAAAAATTTTATAATTTATTAAATTATTTATATTTTGTAAATATGACGTAATTAAGTGCTTATCACTCAGTAATCTCATTTTTATTCTTTATTATATTATATTTTAAAGTATTTTTTTTTTATTTAATGTAATATTGTAAGAGCTTTGATGTTCATTTTATATCCTAGTGTATAGGGTTTAACGTCATTTTTTAAAATAAAATAAAATATTATCTATTAGAAAACAACATCTTCTATAATAAAAAAAAAATAAATATTTTTGGCAGTTTTGTTATTGTCCATATGACTTAATATAAGTATAAAGTAATTAGAGAGTAAAAAAATTGTGAGTAAGATGTTTAAACTATACTTTTGAAAAATTATTTCTACATGAGATTTAAATAAATTACTTGAAAATTTATGTCAACTAATTTATGTCTATATCAATTTCACATGTATGTATATATATGTGTGTGTGTTAAAATTAAACATTTTAAATTCTATATAATAAAAATATTCAATATTCCAAAGAAAAAAAAAGTAATTGAAAGTAAAATAAAAATAAAAAATATCAAATACTTACTAATAAGAATGATGGTGATGATGATGATGATGGTTAATGTCCCACTTATACCAAACTTTGGTCTATCGAACCTAAAGAAACAAATTATTTAGTTTGATTTAAGATTTTATTCCTATGCTCAAAGACTATAATTTTGACATAATAAGTGGGATATGTGTTTATTCAATTGTTAATACAAAATTTATATGTCACATTTAAAAATATTTAGAATAACAAAAAAAATCAATGTGACTTATCAATAAAATATTTTAAAGCCAAATAATATTAATATTGATGTATACTTAAAAATATATTGATAATAAAAGGACCATATTAATGTGGGTAGATAAAATCTCTTATGCACATGTTATGTGAAATATTTTATTATCAACTATGTATAGATTATACATTGTTTTAAATGTTTTATGTAGATATCATTAAAAGAAATTGAAAAAAGAAAAAAAAAAATTATAGTTAAATTATTTTAAGTAGGCACAATAGCTTAAAATTTGGTTTTTTTTTAGATATATGGTTTTTTTGGATAAGTTCAACAAAGTTTTTTTTGAACATACAAGTTATGTACTCTATATAGTATCTATATGACATCCATATATATATAGAAAGAGAGAGAAACACTATAAATTCATTAAGATTTATAATGAAATGAGACAAATACATTATTTTTTTTAAATTTTACACTTTAAGAGAAATTTTCACCTAAAAAAATTGATCCCTCTCAACTCCTAATAAATCCATATTTAACTTAAATCTATTTCTACTTTTGCACTAGACAAACTTTAATGAATGTCCATTCTAAATTTAACATGTGATAAGAGAGGACAAGCCAACTTTAATAAAGGTTCATTCTAGATATATCTGTTATGAGAGAGGGTTCCAATTAGCCTACTTTCTTAGAGCTAATCAAATAAATTTTATATACTAAAAAATATTATATACTAAAACTATTAAATCATTCGAATAAAACCAATGCACCTATGGTCACTCATCGTGTGTTTTTCGAAGGAATTTCATTAGTAAAAATATGTGCTTAAGTAGATAAAAAAAAATTAATGGATGACACTTTTTTAGTGGACATTAATGATAATCATTATCATTTATATGGGGGTAAATATATGTTTTTAAGTTTACTTTATTCAGGTTAATTAAATTAATTAATTTTAAAATTAAAATTATTAACAGGTTATGGTTTAATATTTGGTATATTTTTTTGATTTTTTTTTTTTTTATATATTATATTTTAAGAATATAAGAAAATGTTTTAAGAATATCTTTTATTGGAGGAGAAATAATTCAACAAACAAATGTATTAAAGGGCATAATATTTAGAGACATTTCAACAAATACATACATTAAAGACAACATACTTGCCAATCCACCTTTCTATGTATAAACATTGAAATCATATATGAGGTGAAGTGAAATCAAGTACGAAAGAAAGAATAAGATAGTAAAGAAGAAATAGTATGAATGTGAAATAACTTTGTATGAGAAAAGAAATTTGGAGAGGTATATTTTGAAAAATTTAGCAATAAAACATATTTTTTAAAGGAATCTTATTATAATTGTGCATGATGCAAGTTTATGAGACACATTGGAACCAAATGGGAATTCTAGATAAAATCTCAAATAGTGTTATTATATAAAAGAAACAAAATCCTTGTAAATTTAAAAATAGAGAACAATGCATAAATAAAAACATGAGTGTAACTATAAAAATTAGTGTTAAAAGAAACAATGTAGAATGAAAGACTACCAATGCATCAATGTTGAACCATCAAGGAATCACAAAATATGGAGTGGTAATGAGAAATATGAAGTACCATAATGTGACAGAGTGATGAAACAAACAATTACAATAAATAACATGATACCTAAGTTAATAATTAACAAAGTAAGTGAAGTGAATATAGTGACGCAAGATAGCTAACATCTAAGTATTGAAATTTATAATTATGGACTTTATATCCTTGATATTAAAGAGAAGATTCATTGTTCTTAACATTGTATATTTTTTTAATCAACATATGCATGGTCAAAAGTGTTAGTAACTAGTTAGCACAATTTATTTTATCACTAATTTATATGTCATTATATATGAGTGTTTGTAAACCCATTAAGCCCTCATAAAAAATTATGTATAACATAACAAGCACCATAACTTTTTTTATGATCCTACACACCAAATCCATTATGATTTTATAAATATAGATAATCAAAGTGAACTTCCTTAATATTTTTTGTTTAAAATAATTTTCAAAATAACATATGATGTACATTAAGCTTAGCTTCATCACACATTTCCTTATAACTTAAAATATTAACATGCTTTTCCAAAACAATAAGTTTAAATTGAAAAACCTCTTTCTTCTTAAATTTTATCTTCTCTCTCTCCTCTCTCTCTCTCTCTCTCTCGTATATATATATATTATATAATATATAAATATAATATTTTGGAAAAGAAGTTGAGCATATGGCTTGAAAGATAAATGGGCTAAAGGCCAAGTGGGTTTTAGAAGGCATCACTCAACAACAAACAACCTCGTTACGCTTAGAATCATTGTGGAGGAATGTCGTAACGATAAATCCAATCTCTTTTGTTGCTTTGTGGACTTTAGAAAGACTTTCAATATGGTTCCTAGAGAGAATCTTTGGAATAGAATAGAAGAGCTGAAGGTTCCTTTCAAGTTGAGAGTTGTTTCTATTAGATTATAAGAGAATGTAATTGTCAAGCTAAAAAGAAATGAGGGGTGGTCAAAAGATATTAAGTGTAATATTAGAGTTAAACAAGGTTGGCCCCTCTCCCATACCCTATTTGGCATTTACATTTACAAGCTCGAAGGTTATTTAGACGAAGCAGGATGTGCTAGCACGATCTTAGCTGGGCTAGTCTTCATCCTTCTTGTCTATGCTGACAATATTGTTCTTCTCGCAAGGTGTGCATCTAATCTTAAGAAGTAGCGTAGGCTTCTTAAGGATTTTTTCTCTACCATGGGTATGACTGTTAACACTGACAAAACAAAAGTTATGATTATCAAATCCAAGAAGGACACCTATGCTAATTTTATGTATGACAATAATAACTTGGAGGAAGTATATTCTTACAAGTACCTAGGAATTGATATTCATCACAAGCTCAACTGGAACTATAGCATTGAGAAAAAGGCTAATGGGGGGTGGAAAGCTTACCTTGGTCTTGAAAATAATTGTAAAACGTCAAACCTCGTAATGTCGGATAAAATAAGTTCCTCTTTGAAACTTTAGTCACTCCTGTTATCTTATATAGATGTGAGGTTTGGGGTTGCAACATCTCTAGAGAATCCTGGAGAAAGATTGAGCAAATCCAGAAGCTCTTTATAACGTATAACCTGAAAATTAAAAGCAATACAGCCTACCCTATTCTCCTTATAGAAGTAGGTCTTTCCCCTATCAAAAGCCTAGCTATGACTAGGCTTCTGTTGTACAAGTCCAAGCTCAATAACGTAGGAGATCATAGACTTCCCAAGCTAGCTTTAAATTCCAGCCAAAACCATCTAAGGCTCAAACGAGGGTGGCATAAAGACACGAGGGCCTGGAATTATAATAATAATAATATTTTGGGAAAGAAGTTGAGCATATGGCTTGAAAGATAAGTGGGCTAAAGGCCAAGCGGGTTTTAGAAGGCATCACTCAACAACATACAACCTTGTTACGCTTAGAATCATTGTGGAGGAATGTCGTAATGATAAATCCAATCTCTTTTGTTGCTTTGTGGACTTTAGAAAGGCTTTCGATATGGTTCCTAGAGACAATCTTTGGAATAGAATAGAAGAGCTAAAGGTTCGTTTTGATTTGAGATTTGTTGCTATTAGATTATAAGAGAATGTAATTGTAAAGCTAAAAAGAAATGAGGGGTGGTCAAAAGATATTAAGTGTAATATTAGAGTTAAACAAGGTTGGCCCCTCTCCCCTACCCTATTTGGCATTTACATTTACAAGCTCAAAGGTTATTTAGAGGAAGCACGATGTGCTAGCACGATCTTAGCTGGGCTAGTTGTCATCCTTCTTGTCTATGCTGACGATATTGTTCTCCTCGCAAGGTGTCCATCTAATCTTGAGAAGTAGCGTAGGCTTCTTAAGGATTTTTGCTCTACCATGGGTATGATTGTTAACACTAACAAAAAAAAAGTTATGATTATCAAATCCAAGAAGTACACCTACGCTAATTTTATGTATGATAATAATAACTTGGAGGAAGTATATTCTTACAAGTACCTAGGAATTGATATTCATCACAAGCTCAACTGGAACTATAGCATTGAGAAAAGGGTTAATGGGGGGTGTAAAGCTTACCTTGGTCTTGAAAATAATTGTAAAACGACAAACCTCGTAATGTGGGATAAAAATAAGTTCCTGTTTGAAAATTTAGTCACTCCTGTTATCTTATATGGATGTGAGGTTGGGGTTGCAGCATCTCTAGAGAATCTTGGAGAAAGATTGAGCAAATCTAGAAGCTCTTTATAACATATAACCTGAAAATTAAAAGCAATACAACCTACCACATTCTCCTTATAGAGGTAGGTCTTTCCCCTATCGAAAGCCTAGCTATGACTAGGCTTCTATTGTACAAGCCCAAGCTCAATAACATAGGAGATCATAGACTTCCCAAGCTAGCTTTAAATTCCAGCCAAAACCATCTAAGGCTCAAATGAGGGTGGTATAAAGACACGAGGGCCTGGATAAACCATTAGGAGATCAATACGAACAATGCACTGCAAAACATTAATAACATTAAAAATATTGTTACTTCTAAGTTCAAAGAAAAAATGTGGTGTGAGAAAGATTTAGTGGCTAAAAGAAAATTAAGTTATTATAAGAAGGTCATCAACCCCACCATAGAAGATCAAACGTATCTCTGTGTTTTAGCTAGCTCAAAGAAGAAAATTAATTTAGCAAAGTTTAGAATGAACTCTCATGAACTCCATAGTGAAACAGGTCATTGGGCAGTTCCTAAAACACCATGGACGGAAAGAATATGCCATCTATCTGATAATAGGAACATTGAGGATGAAAACCACTTCCTCTTAGAGTGCCCATGTGCAACCACATTAAATTTTAGTTTCATAATCTTTGTCACAATAGTGACCTTCCTAGCCTTTTACGAAGTCAAAATTATAGTGAGTTTGGGAGGCTTCTCTCTAAGCTTTTTCAGCATAGAAACAAAATTTTAAATCAAACTAAATAATTTGTTTCTTTAGGTCCGATAGACCAAAGTTTGGTCTGAGTGGACGTTAACCATCATCATCATCATCATCATCATCATATATATTCAATTTCATAAATTAAATTTCTATTTAAATCAACCTAAATTAAATTAAATTGATTTTGAAGATATATTAAAAATAAATTATACGTAACTCTTTACATTAATATTTATATATGAAAATGTAAAACAATTGTGATATGAAAAAGTAAGAGATCTATCAAGAAAGTTCATGTTTTTTTGTAACCTTGATTAAAAAGATGTTTTTATTTACATTAATATTTATATATGAAAATGTAAAACAGTTGTGATATGAAAAAGTAAGAGATCTATCAAGAAAGTTCATGTTTTTCTGTAAGCTTGATTAAAAAGAAGTTTTTATATATAATAAATAACTAAGATGCTTTTATATCAAATAAATAAATGAATTTTTAGTATCAAGAACTCCAAATTCAATTTAAGTATGCTCCTCACATGTAATTAATTTACATATTGTCACTATTGCACCTTCCTATTGGACAACAACTTGCACTTGATTTACAATGTGCCTTCATTCTTCCATAAACATCTAATCCACAATGTGTTTCTAATAAATTAACATTCAACTCCCATAACATTTTAGTTTCAATTTTTTACATCCATGTGGGAAAAATATTCTTGTTGTCAAATCTGACATGATCATCATTCATTCTAGGGAATAAAAGCAAATGAAGTCAACATCATCATCAATACACTTAATGGTTGATTTATAGGAATAATGGGATTTAGTTTCCTCATTTGTTGTGAATAAGGTTAACTTTGAAATGAACTCATTCATTACATTTGATCATTATAGCATATATATATATATATATATATATATATATATATATATATATATATATATATATATATATATATTGTTTTTTTTTGAGTTGTCATTGTTCTTTTCATAATATTCAACTCTACACAATGCTCTTACAACTTCAAACACAATTATTTTTTATAATGTCATTTTATTTTTATATAGAAATGGACATATAGTAGAGAAACATTTGTGTATTCTAGATCTTCATTTGATTTTAAATTATTTGTTATTAAAAAAATTATGATATTTATGTCTTTCTATCAATGATTACACATTTAATTCCTTAACTCATTTGCGAACTATTTATTCGGGTTAAAATTTATGCAACATACACATAAGACCATGCTTTCAAAGATTTGGTTTGATGTGGGATAAATGAAATTCCATTTACAAAGCAACTTACCTACCCATATCAAGGGGAAATGATCTACTTGACTTCTGTTTTAAGTAGATAATACTACTATTAGTTGGAGGTAGTTCAAGTGGTCGTGAGAAAAAGGTTGTTACCCTCCCCACCCAAGTCCAAATGTGATGATGGAAATATTGCACGAAGGCAATCCCCCTTTCATTTACAATATATCAATCTTGGACTTGTGGGTTATGGGCCCACAAATCTATCGAAAGCATTTAATTAGCGCTTTTGCCTAAAAACCCAAGACAACACAAATTATCAGAATACAATGGAAATACATGGAAACTCGACCATGAACGCCTAAGGCTGAATCTCAAATAAAATAAACCCACCTCCATAAACTTCTTGGGTTTGCTCTTTCCCAAGCCTTTCCATTGTTCTTCAATCTCCACCGTCCATTTCATTCTCCGATCCAATGGTTGACAGTTCATCACATTCTTGGTTAATCACAATATCACATATTTGGCTCATCGAAATATCAAAATCTCTCTTCATCGCATATCGCAGTGTTTCCACACCCTTCAGCGAAATGTGATTAGCGATCAAATCTTGATCGTCAATCTAGTTTTCAATCCGATGGTTGTTGCATCATCACACGAGAACTTGCGCGACATTATTGCCCTTCGGAGTCGATAGGATTCTAGGTTGTGGTTTATAATTTTTCGGGTTTGGATTTCTGGATTGACTTCCATGCCTATTCCAACCTTATATCTGTTGGATGATGAAGGCCTTAAATCCTATGGTCTACAGACTTCAACTCGCGCATGGGTTAATGGCAGTCCTAACCTCGCAGTTGACTATGATTCCAAAATTTGATTATGAGATCAATAGCTGTGATGGACCGCGGGACTTCAGCCGGGATTAAGAAACCAGTACACTCCTACCCCCGCTTCTCATTTGAGTCATTGATATTACCTTTCCATCAATGGCTACAATGGTTCTCCCATCATTCTTCCTTCACCATTAATGGAGTTACGGTACACACAGGTTTCCGGCCATACTCTACATTCACTATCATCACTCCATATGACGTTAACTATGATATCTTTGGATCGCCATTGATCCTTATAGTGATCGATGGTCAACCAAGAATCTGATAACATGAGAATTAAATATACCATATAAACAATACGTAAACATTACTCGAACACACATAAATCCACATAACACACGTATATTCATTACATAGAATTAGATTACAATCTAAGGCATTTCAACCTTAGTCACACTTTCCCCTCTCGACTACATTGATTCTACACTCTGGTTACACAAATTTCTATCTATTGCTCTATATCCCTCTATATCCCTATTGAACATGCAGGTTCATCATTTATAAGAAAACATTGGATCGGATCACTAGAAGGATCCGATCAAATCCTCTCCATGATTTCCTTTCACAAATCACTCAACAACCCCTAAATCTATCTATATGCATACATATGGCAAATTACATTAAATAAGTCTTCTAGAGACTTTATCCATTCCATCATTTAGCTCAGTTTTAACAGAATCTGTCCCCTGTTTTGCTCGTTTGTCCACGTCTCCTACTTTCTCCGCTTTGGATTCCTCCTTTAACGATGAATGCTCAGATGCTCTTGCATCAAAATGTCACTTTGTGACATGTTTTCTCTTAGTGGTCCAATTGTTGATGAGATATATATAATCTATTAATAAGTTGTTGACTTAGCCTTGTTCCCTAAAAATATAGGGTTTACGTAAGTGTCATGCCTAGGTGATTTCCCCTAAGATACATTACCTTGTGAAATAATTATTATTTAACCCACATTATATTATTATTACTATATTGTTATTTTTTCATAACATATTATATTGGGTTAGCATAAGCCAAGTATACATTATAAACATACGATATGGATCTTAATGTAGAATACCCCTCACTTATCTTGGTGCAAAACAAAATATAATGTAGATGGTTCATTAGGAAAACATAAGTCAATATTAATTATAGAGGATTTCATAGAGAAAAAGACAATGCATTGTAATGAAATATTCACTCCTACAATGAAATGGAAAATGGTGTATTTTGCATTCTTATTGAAAAGCTTACCAAATGATGTAAGAAGCACTATTCTACATGGTGATTTGGAGGATTTTCACATATATGACATGGATTCCAATAAAGAAATATGGAAGAATATTTTCACAAATATCAACATGGATATGGTGGATGAAACTTTGAAGAATGTCTTAGGGTTTCATTTCTAGGGCTAAGGTTGAACATTATGGATAGGTTTGAGGAGAATTCAAACTATATTATTGTATATGTTTTTAAGGAAGATGACATATTCATCTCCTCATTTGTGGGAACGACTCACACCATGGATGTGGAAGGGGACCAAATCCCCTCGAAATCCCTTGGGGGAAGGTTTATGATTTGTTCAGGGTGAACTTCAATACAAAACAATAAAATTTTTTCCAAGAAAAAATGAGTAGTTTAGAAGAAAATTTCAATGTGTCAAAAATGGTTCATACTTTTACTGAAAATGTCCAAAAATGGGGCTGAGGTGGACTATGTTTTGGAAATTATTTCATGTGGGGGCATAATATTAGGTATAGAGGATCTAGGTAAAGGGAATTCCTTATATGAATCCTATAATAAATCATAAAGTGAGGTTAGTAAGGCTTTCACATTATCTAGTGGATTATCTTTGTTTTAAGGCCTTGAGTGTGGTTCTTTATTAATTTATGCAAACACTGCCCCGATGAGAATTTTTTTAAGACTCTATATTATGGCTGAACTCAAATATCAAAGGAATAATTTTAAATTGAAGTATAAAGGTTATAAGAGGTATATTTATGATATATTTTAAATGTTTGCATTATGTTGAGTTTATGAGTTCTTTTCAATGGAGTTAAAATTTAAAAATAAAATGTTCTACCTTGCATTCATTATATTCTAGAGGGGAAAAACCTTAGTTTTAATTTTAAATCGTGTGATAATAGGTGAAGGGACATCAATACTTATTCAATCCCAATAAATAATAAGTCTGTAGTCTAAACATGCTACAATTTGAATCGTTTCTGATCATATTTTCTCATATTTTTTCCCAAAAATTGGCTAAAGTTTTTGAAGAATTGCAAGAAATACACAGTATAGATGAAATAGGGGGTTTTGAGGGTATTGAACCCATTTATCCATTAAAAAATGCAATCTCAGTAATGAGAAGTGAAATTCTATGTTTTTTTGTAACTAGATTTTAGTGATGATTACCAAAACATGTTTTTACTTCTCTAATAATAACGGGGAAATTGGAGAAGGGGTTCCTAATAGTGTTATTTTTCAATATTAAAATGACTAGGGATAACTAAGATAGGAGCACCTACAAATATTATGCTACCACAAGAGGAGAAAGTTAAGGGGGTATGAGGTAATGTTATAAGCCTAGTTACCTATGACTCATATCCACCTTCCAATTAATTTAATATTCACTCTTTTATGTTATTTATGTGACCTTATCCTATAGTTTGTATAATGTGGGACTCTTAATATTCACTCTTGTATTAATTTTATATTCACTCTTTTATAGTTTGTATAATGTAATCTTAGCCTATTCACTCTTCGAAATTTGAAGAAAATTTTACTGTATTGTTGAGCGTGGTAAGAGTACCACACATTTAAATGAGAAGTGGATATGTATCTATCATTTACATTGTTTTACTACATGTATTGTGTTGAGTATCACAATGTGCTTGGAACCTATCATGACTCTATCAATGTGACAAGTAGAGAATTTCTTTATCTTGATTTTTCTCCCATTCTACTATATCAATTGGTGTCCTATTTATATGTTCTATATTAGTCGAGTATGGTTATTAACCATTAGATGCTCATCTCCAACATGAATTTATTATGGTTGATTATATTCTCCTTCGAATTTTTTTAATAATGAATTCATTGGCATTACGTAACCTCGATTGAGAGTCATAATGGATAATCATCATTAGTTGATGGTACCCAAATCTTATACTCTATAGTGGGAATGCAATCCTTATATTTTTCTATTTTTCTATATTATAAATTATTGTTTATAAAGTCAATTTCATGGAATTATTCTCTATAATTCTTATTATATATTTATATTATTTTTCGTTCCATAAAACCATTACATTTATCAATTTAATTAGTTTGATGATGAAAATTCTAGATTCAATCCATATGACATTTTGTAAATTTTATATCAAACTATTCTAACTTATTTTATTATTTAACACCCTTTCAAAACACCAAGGATAGCTAGTACATTTCCATTACATCATTCTTTGTGATTCTTTCACAACTAAAAGCACACTAAAATATGAAAATGACATACTGATTTTTTAAGATTATTTTCCACCTTGATATGAACATGACTATTACCTAGTTCACAACTAGGTTCTTAAATTCGTTTGTAGGTACTTAGTAGTTTTCCATTTTATAGGAGTTAAGACTTAATCCTCCATTTCATTTCATAAATAATTGGGCCTATAAAGGACAATAAGTTTGAAACTATTTTTATCATTTTTCCCAACAATTTCAATTCTAATGTAACCTTATTGCGGTGCTTTAAAAATGTGTACATAATACTTAGGAACCCACCAACAACTCTACTCTCCCTCCACTCAAAGAATGTGAAAGGGATGGTTTTAATAGTAGGGATTTTAATTTAGTGGAAATATATTTATTGTGGGAGCTTTCTTCTCAAAAAAGAGAAATTTTGGAGTGATTATTTTGATAAGTTATAATAATATTCAGAACATAAAGGAATTTTTTGGGTTTTGTAGAGGACAAATTGAAGGGGGACTATATATGAATTGTGGTAATGATGGAAAGGAATAGGGTGAAGGTGGGAGGTAACTTTTATCTAAAAAAAAAGAAATTATATTAAATGAAGTAATAGTGGGAAAGAAGGATTCCATTCTAGGGTTTCTTAGAGCAAAGCTCAGACCTTGTGTATAGGACATGATACTAGGTTAAACTAGTATCCTTATTTTGGCTATGAGCTGTAAATTCATTTATACTCTTAGGGTCATGCACACAATCTTCATCTCGTATATGAATTTCTCTAGAATTTGAGAAAGTCTCTTTTTCTTACATTTTTCAAGCCTTATAACTCCTACGTCTTTTAAATTTTGATTGAGAATATAATATAGTTCAACTTTTGTCAACAATAGAAATACTAGGAAGTCCACAAATTTGTGGAAGACATTATTTTCATTATATAAGTACCGATATTTTAGATACATATGGTAGAACTCAATTACATTGTTGGTGTCTTTATTAGAATGTGGAAACTTCCAATAATATTTTTCCCGCATATCTAGAAAAGGTAATGACTAAAAATTATTATCAACTAAAAGATAATGACTAAAAACGTTCAATTATAAAGCAATAGCCATGGTCTGATGTTGCATAACTTACGAAATTTATGAAAGTTGACTTCCATATATGTACTTACCTATCCATATGCATACATAGAGGTCCACGCATGGAATATGGTTTCTATAGAGATATGGAAGACATATTTCATATATGCATGCTTCCATATCTATGTGCATATACATAAGTTGTTCATATATAGAAGATGGATTCCATATATATATATAAGATAGCTTCCATATATCTAAAATTTATGTATATTCACATATATATATTGAAGTCATCTTTTGTATATACACAACTTCGATGTATGCACATATATATGGAATCCATCTTCCGTATATTTACGCTTCTATATCTATGTGCATATATGGAAAATGTACATATACAAAAGTTACGCATATACATAAGCCATCTTCCATATGTGCATATACAGAAGTCGTCGCTTCCATATATATGGGCATATACGAAAGTCATTGATTGCATGTATATATGGGAATATGCATACGTTGCGCATATGCAAAAGATGGTTTATGTATATGCACATATATATGGAAGTGTGCATAGACAAAAGATTGCTTCTGTATATGTGTAACTTCTATATATGCACTTTTTCCATATATGCATTTAGATATGGAAGCATACATATACGGAAGATGGTTTTCGTATATGTGCAACTTCTGTATATGCACATAGATATAGAAGCATGCATATACACAAATCACACATATGCATAAATGCAAGTGAATTTATGAAAGTTCACTTTTGTATTTGTAATTACATATTTATATACACATACAGAGGTCCACATATGGAATATGGTTTCTATATAGATATGGAAGTCATCTTTCATATATGCATGCTCCTATATATGTGTTCATATAAAGAAATTGCGCATATACATAATATGGATTCCCTATTTGCGCATATTATGTATATGACTTTTGTATATGCATAACTTATGTATATGCACATAGATATGGAAGTGTACATATATGGAAGATGGCTTTCGTATATGTGCAACTTCTGTATAAGCACATAGCTATGGAAGTGTGCATATATGAAAATCACACATATGCAAAAATACAAGTGCATTTATTAAATTTGATTTCCATATATTTACTTGCATATCTATATCCATATACAGAGGTCCACACATGGAATATAGTTTCTATATAGATATGAAAGCCATATTTTGTAGATGCACACTTCCATATCTATGTGTAGATGCAGAAGTTGCACATACACATAATATGGATTTTGTATATGTGCATATTTTGTACACACACACATACATATATATTTGGAAGTTTTCGTATATGGAAGATGAATTTCGTATATGTGCAACTTTTGTATAAGCACATATATATGGAAGTCATATTTTGTATATATGTAAATTCTATTTATGCACATATATATGGAAGTGTGCATATAAGGAAGATGACTTCCGTATATGCGTAACTTCTGTATATGCACATTTTCGATAGATGAACATAGATATGAAGTGTACATATATTAATTATTGTTTTTGTATATGCACATAGGTACGGAAGTGTGCATATACGAAAATCACACATGCATAATGTTCAACCCTAGCCCTAGAAATGAAAGCCTAATACACTCTTCAAAGTTTCATCCATCATATCCATGTTGATATTTGTGAAAATATTCTTCCATATTTGTTTATTGGAATCGATATTGACATATGTGTAAATACTTCAAATCACCATGTAGAAGAGTGCTTCTTACATCATTTGGTAAGATTTTCAATAAGAATGAAAAATACACCAGTTTCCATTTCATTGTAGGATTAAATGTTTCATTGCAATAAATTGTATTTTTCTCTATGAAATCCTCTATAATTACAAGTAAAAGTAAAATTTATTCGCATCAAAAACTACAAAAAGAAGACATCATTTTCACTCTTCTGCTTCCTCAGCTAAAGCATATTCCACTAGAGTCGAGTCTTTTGCATTAGACCTCAGGAGTTTTTTCAATGACAGAATGCAAGGTAAGTGATTTTCAATGCACTGGAGGTGCCCATCCTGCTTCTGCATATGAAACAGGAGCTTTTGGAGGTCCTGCTTGTAGTCCGAGAATGCCTGCACTTTGGTGGCCATATTGAGAGTAATTTGTTCCAGGGCCTTGCCCAGAACTCCTTTCATTGACCAGTAGAGGAAGAATGTATGTTTGAATTGGGTCACTCAGCCTTGGGTATGCCGTCGATCAGGCACCAAGACCGTTCAATCATCTCCTTCCATCTCCATGAATCATGCGTGACATTTCAGGTCCGCCTCCCACTCCACTATCAATTTACAAATTTCTTCATCTATGCCCTTGTGATAAGCTTATGCAGCATCATTAATGATGATGATAGTCATTTTGTGGCCCCTTGGCTTGCCCCCAGTGTTGTTGGATTTCCCTTCTTCCTATCTTCCTCTGTTTTTTGGTCATGGCCACAGGGGGTAGGGCTTCGAGTTCAAGTTGTTGCACAGACCATGGTTCCCATCTCACTTCTTTATGAGATGCAACTCTGTGTGCTCGCGGGTGGTATAAGTTCCCAGCTGCTTGAATAGCGAGTTATGTTGCCTTCTTATTCACCTATCCAGAGACCAACTGACATGCATAAAACCAAAAAATGGTTCAAGTCGGCTTCCCTAGTTTCATAACAAAGTTTAACATGATTTCCAAAATAAATAGGGGTTCCAACCAATATTCAAAATTATGGGCATGACACCACACAGACTATTTCGCATGGGTGTGACTCAAAGGATTGTCCTCCAAAAAATTCCAGGAAGTCACAGCCAAAGAAAGATCCTTCTGCCCCCAATTTCTTTGCACCCCCTCATCCAAAATCCACTCAGGATTCCAGTGACCAATGGTCCAATACTTTGCTAAACTTGCCTAATTCCCAGTCGGGTCAACCCCTCTCAGATGTGGAGCCATAAGCTCAGTTTTCAGGAGCATGCCAAGCATTACGAACACAGAATATTTCCCATACCCATTATCATGTATAACTTCATCAATCCATTCATACAATAGTGAGGTGAGATGCATGCCTTCTCATGCCCAACCCTGCAGACCCACCCTATCCACTTCATGCATCCCAATTTCGTTCTTCCTACTAGAAGAGTAAAGGTGATGGACTATGATTATCCCCCGTTGGGATAGCCAAATACCAAACTGCACTGAAAAATTGATTATTCTAGTCCAATACCTATAATTTAACGCCCGACCCGACACAAGCACTAACAGAGCAAGACCCGGACCCTCAAAATCCCATAGTCTCATACCAAGCCAACCCAAATCACATGTCCAATATACTCTTTTCATGGAGAAAAGGGGAAGGGAACAAAATACATACCAAATACATAAAGTTATTGGCAGACGAGTGCATACTAGTTCCTGCCTTTCTCCATAGCTGGTACCTCCATCCACCACCTTCCTTTGAGCCAGGTCCAGCGTCTCTGACCCATGCATGCAATCACCCGATAACTTACACTACAACTGGTTTCCCTTGCCGCCACCTACGTATATATTACTCTCCCATCTGCCTGAGGTGATCCTGCCAACCATGACACGCATGTGGAGGGTGGTGGATTGCTCTTTCGAGGTACTCCCAATTAGTTTTCTTGATTGCGCTGAGGGTATTGCACACACCCCAATTGGGGATAACATGAAGGTATTTATGTGTGAATGGCATGAATGAAAAACAAAATGGGATTGTAAGTTGGTGCGGATTTAGATTGAATCGAAACCCCATGGTTGAAGAAAATTTATTTATGCTTTTGAATTGTCATTACTTACAATTGTATTCTTGTGCATTTAATCATTTTGAGAACCTATAGCTTGTGAACCGATTTATATTACGAAATTGAGCTCTTGTTGTTGTGTGAAAAGCTATTTATCTTTTTTAGTATTGTGTATCAACTTTAAAACCCTGTGAAGGAATGTGACACTATGTTTTGGTGTAGTGAATGCATGGTTTTCTTGCGATTTGAGTGCCAATAATAGAAACAGAGCATCATGTTTGAAATTATAAAAAAGCTCTTAGAATAGTTGTTTGATTGGAAATTTTCTAATATTGCTGCAAACTTAGGTGAAAGAAGGCAAAGAAAATCATATATTGTGTTGAGGAGAATGCCAAGGGTCGTGGAGAGTCAGTTTGGAAAATATTTGAGTTGTTTATTCTTCCTAAAAATCATTGCACAAAATTTTGAACGAGCACTATGAAATTATTCTATAGTGAACGATTCTACAAATTTATTATGTATGTACTCGACGTTGAATTAGAAACAAGCGCTACCAAGTCATTTCGTAGTGACTAATATTTTTTTTTTTTTGGAAGACTATGGGTCCGGTCTAAAATATCCTTTTAGCTTATTAGTTGCACTAATTTATGGTATCAGATCAAGAAGATGGCTATGAGAGAAATAATAGCATGAGGTTGAGGAGGTCGACCCATGGGTAATGCAAAGCTTAGAGAAGAGATGAGTAGGCTGCAAGCTTGCTTAGAGGCCATGGAGGAAGGAAGACAATGAGATCCTAAGGCTAAAGATATCATTTAAACTGAATAAGAAGTTGAGGAAGAACAAGAATCACCTACTAAGGAACCTACAGAAGTCAAGTTATTGAGATCATTGCTAGGCTCGAGTTCAAGACCAAACCCTATACTATCTACTTGTGATGGCAGCCTGGCAGCTGAACATTTGTTTGATTGGATCAGTGAGTTATAGAACTATTTTGAATATGAAGAGATGGGCAATGAAAATGGTGAAGTTTGTAGTAACAAGGTTGAAGGGCTACACTGCACTATGGTGTGAAAATGTGCAGGATGAAAGGAGGAATAAGAATAAGCCATTGATCGAAAGTTGGGACAAGATGGTGGAAAAGATTAAGAGTAAATTATTACCAAAATATTACTAGTTATTTTTTTACAGGAAGAGGAGAAACCTCAAACAAAGGTCGTTAATAGTAAAAGAATATACCGAAGAATTTTACAAAGTTAACTTGAGAGCAAGTTATGTGGAAGATACCCTAGAAAAGACAGCAAGATATATTAATTTCTTAAGAATGGATATTCAGGATGAGATCAACATGCTTTCTCCAAGGACCATGGAAGACACATACCAGTATGCCTAGAAGGAATAATAAAATATAACAGGAAAGTAGAGCTCAAGTAGAGGGCATGTTTTTTCCAAAGGAAAACGGCAGTCAACTAGAAGAGGAAAGATTCATGCTCAAAAAAATGATGCATGCAACAAAAGATAGAAAGGGCAGCCAAAGAAAGAAGGTGGCAATAAAGGAGGAAGACCTTACTAGATAGGTAGAGGAAGAGGCTGATAGAATTTTTACCAGTGCTACAAATGTGGAAAAATGGGTCACAAATATTTTGAGTTTCCAGAGAATGAGAATACGGGAAAATGTTGTGCACACTTAGTTCATCCATAAGCACAAGTACCTGAAGCATAAAATATGTCAGAAATTAGAGAGACATTGATGATGAATAAAGTCTTGTTGAAGCTAGCCAAAGAAATTGTTGAACCATCCCAAAGAAGGTCCTTTTTAAAGACTATGTGAAAGGTGAAAGGGAAGTGATGCAATGTAGTGATTGATAGCGGAAGCAATGACAATCTCGTTTCGTTAGAAATGGTGGAAAAACTAGGGTTGGAGAGGATTAAACATCCAACACCATACAATGTATCATGGTTGCAAAATGGACACCAATTGTTAGTGAATGAACAAATTGAAGTTGTGTTCTAGATAGGAAAATATAAAGACAAGGCAATATGTGATATAATCCCAATGAACGTCTACCACATCCTTTTGGGTCAACCGTGGCAACTTGATAGGAAAGTGATACATGATGGAGAGAGAAATTGCTACAAGTTTGAAAAGGATGGCATCAACATACTCTTGTACCATTGAAGGAAGAGAGTGTAGCTAAAACAAATATCCCAAAATCAATGTTGTTAAGTGGTAAAGAATTTCTACAACAAATGGAGAAAGAGCAGGTGATTTATGTGATAATCTACAAACCAAAGGTAATACTTTTGCACACTGAAATTGCATAGTTACCTTTTGAAATTTAGGAGATGTTGCATGAATTTGATTATATTGTAGAAGATGATTTGCAAAGCAAGTTACCACCCAAAAGAAGCATCAACCATCATATATATATTTGATACCATGAGCAAGCCTTCCAAATAAGGTTGTGTATCAAATGACACACAAGGAAAATGAAGAAATAAGGAAGCAAGTTCAAGAGATGTTAGATAAATGGTTGATAAGGGAGAGCTTGAGTCCACGTGTTGTGCCTACCATACTAAGTCCAAAATTGGATGGAGAGTAGAGGATGTGTACAAATTGTAGATTAATTGACAAGATGACGATTAGATATAGATTTCCACTGCCACGAATGGATGATATGATAGACTGTTTGAGTGGAGTGATGGCATGTGTATCCCACTCGAAGGCTTGTAAAGAACCTTTGTAAATAACCCATCTCTTGGTTCAAGGACTTATTCAAATCTCTTAAACCTAAGAAGATTCAATGACCATGGTATAGGCCTCATGAGCCATTCTTGGTGTGCAAAGTCTCCTAATGGCATCAATATCAAATTCTAATGCCAAATACCCATAAAGAGTGCATGTGTTATGGTTTGTAGGTGTTTTGGTCTCGAGATCCATTTCCATTACATAAAAATTACTCATGGCACTCATATCCCTGTTGGATGTTAATGAACCTTCACCATGGACTTGAGTACCATTCTTGATTCAGGCCTAATAAACATTTCCATTTATGTATTTTGTTATGGTTTAGTCAATGCACCCATATCCAACTATTAAGCTAGAGATACCCTACAAAGGTTTTATGTGTTGGTTTGAGGATTTACTCATCAAATTATATGGCCTCAGAAGCCATGTGGTATATAGATGTTTTTCATGGTGCTTTAACCCACGAAGCTCAATTTAGGGCACACACTTTTTGTTTTCCTCCCATAAGAATTGTTAGACCATCTAGTCCTTGGTGCACAACTAATTCAACCATGGTTACAATATCGCATTTAGAGGTGACTGATACTGTAAAGAGGTGATATGTGTTGGTATTATTACTCATCCATGGTGTTTGATATTGAAACACAAGTCCTAGAACTAAAGGCTTTTGTTTCCCTCTCTAAACTACGTTCAAGGACCCAAGACTTATAAGCTTCATAATGGAACCTATATTCAACTTAGATGTTAAGTATTTAGAGAGAGCTCATGTTGTGGTTTTTAGGTGTTAGTCATGGTTCTAAGAGCTTAGAAGAGTTCAATTAGGTATTGATCTGGTTATTTCCCCCATAACCATGTCTATACATCAACATCCATTTCTTATGCACAAGAACTATTCATTATATAGGAAATTTCATAATGTTATCCCTGTTAATATTATAAATATATAAAATTAGTCTATTTATGAGATCCCTAAGCAATTAGAGCTAAAGTTCCCCAAGCCAATCCATTGAAGACTAGAAAGGAAATAGCATGGGATTTCAAATCATAACTATGGTACAATATGTATTAGATGTATCCCACATTGGTCACTTCCAATAGAGATAGTTATTAATAACATGACATATTTACAATTAGTGACAACAACAATTTTCTACCTTACATTCATATGTCTAGAAGAATGGAAGCATAGATGTAGCACTTCGTATTAGCCATCTAGAATATGTGGTTTTAATGATTGGGTACTATCATTTGAGATTCATATGTATGAGCAGTGGATTGGAAATTGTCCCTAGTCAGCAAAAAATTAGGAATATAGCAAAAGAAGTAGGGGGTTTCTAAATTACAGGATGGTTAAACCAACAACACATACCAAAGCCACAAATTACAGTTGCATATAGGGTTAATGCACATATACAGAAGTTACATATACTAAAGTTTCACATACATGAAGGTTATGTGTATAAAAAGATGTTTCACATATACCTCGATGATATGTGCATATAGAGAAATTTTGCATATATGGAAGATATACGCATATGTTCTGTATATGAACAATTTCCATATATGGAAGTTGCAAATATATAGTAGATGCACATATATAAAATACGTGCATGTGCATAAGATATGCACATAAGAAAGTTACTCATATACGAAAGATATGCACATATATGAAAGTTGTCCATACACTGTAAATGCACATATACAGAAGTTACATATACTAAAGTTGCACTTACATGGAGGTTATGCGTATATATGGAAGTTTCACATATACCTGGAAGATATGTGCATATAAAAAAGTTTCATAGATATGGAAGATATCCGCACAATTTCCGTATATGCGAAATTTTTATATGGAAGTTGTGCATATACGGTAGATGCACATACATAAAAGATGTGCATATATAGAAGATATGCACATATAAGAAATTTATGCATATACGGAAGATATACACATATTTTCCGTATATTCACAATTTCCATATATGCGCAATTTATGTATATGGAAGTTGCACATATACAGTAGATGCACATATACAAAAGATGCATAGATACAGAAGATATGCACATACAAGAAATTTATGCATATGTTGTACGTGTTTCCTGTAGGTAATCCTTGGCTACAAAAAGGATGAGTTATAATCAAAGTTGCACCGATAAAGGAACATCCTATAATGGTCATTGTATGGTTTCATTGGCACCTAAATGGCAAGAGACCTGGCACTCCACTTGGTAATGGAGGGATATTTAGAAAATGTCTAGATTGATAGGGAGTCATGGGGTACCCTATGGTGTCGAGTAGAGTATGTGCTACTTTGTGTGATTGAGGGAAGGAGATGATTCGCAAAGATAAAATATCACATATATAAAACAAAGTGAAAATAGAATGATTAGTTCCCATTTAACTTTAGACTATGTGATCAATAAAAAAATTGGTTTTTGTTTGGTTTCGTGTATGATAAAAGATCAAATGAAGACATATTCATCCTTTCCACTCTCAAATTAACTGTGCCTTGTGAAGATATCTTATGATGGGTACTGGGGCACCAACTTGAAAGAACTGGCGACACCTTCCAACAACAGAAGAATCAACCAAGTTAATGGATGAGGCTTTGGTGTTGCCCGCACCTCCACCTATAGGGATGGATGCCCTATATTTTAGACACTAAAGTACCTTCATTCCATGTGATAATTCGAGTCTTTAGATTCTTTGTATTCAGTTACTAGTGTGGAACACTAGATGGGTCGAGTAGCCCCAAATAGTACCACATGCATTGGACCTAAGCTAAACCTAATCTGAATCAGGTCTTTGCGATGCGTGGGTATTATTTTCAACTTATATGTCACAAATATGTAACATGACCATGGCATAACATGGGATGCCTATCCCCAATGGTCCTAACTTTGAACTATAATTTCTTTGGTGGCCCTTGTGGGGATTAGTTGGTTCAAGTTATGGTAGCTTTTAAGGGTCTTACTTTTCTTTAGGGTGTGAGATGTAAGCTAAAATAAACTAAGTATCAAAAGCTTTGGAAACTAGATGCCTTCTAATACAAATCTTATAGAAGCTTAGTGTGTAGTGTGTAACTATGTGCAAGTGATCAAGTGAGCATGCAAAGTGTGATAAGATGTGGATAATTGGTGATTTGTTGTAATATCCTCCTAATTACACTATATTTCAATTATTCCTTGCATGAAAAAGAAATTATGTGCGGATAATGGGCCACTTACGCTTTCTCCTACTACACTAAGTGTGACTAAAGGGATGTGGAAATCCTACTCTTTTACTAATTAAGCTATGTGATTTGCAAAAACTAACAAAATAGGCTGAAAATATGTGTGGAATTTGGCCACTTACTATGTGATAATTTACAAATAAAAGTAAGAATAAAGATATATGTGTAACTTTTATATATGCACATATCTTCCATATATGCGTAACTTTCATATGTGCATATCTTTTGCATATGCATATCTTCCATATATGCACATTTTTTGTATATGTGTATATCTTTTGTATATGCATATCTTCCATATATGCATATATTATATATATGGATATCTTCTATATATATGCATATCTTCCGTATATGTGCATCTTCCGTATATGCATATCTTTCGAATATGCATATCTTCTGTATATATGCATATCTTTTGTATATGCATATCTTTCATATATATGCATATCTTCCATTTATGCACATCTTTTGTATATGTGCATATCTTCCGTATATGCACGTCTTTTGTATATGTGCATATCTTCCATATATTCACGTATTCTATATATGTGCATATTTTCCATCTATGCAAATCTTCTGTATATACATATCTTCCATATATGCATGTCTTTTGAATATGTGCATATCTTCCGTATATGCACATATTCTGTATATGTACATATCTTATGTATATATGCATATCTTTTGTATATGCATATATTATGTATATGCATGTCTTATGTATATGTTCATATCTTTCGTATATGCATATCTTATGAATGTGTGCATATCTTCCATATACATGCATCTTTCGTGTATGCATATCTTCAGTATATGCATGTGTTTTGTATGTGAGCATATCTTCCGTATATGAATGTCTTATGTATATGTGTATATCTTCCATATATGCATATCTTCTGTATATGCACGTCTTTCGTATATGTGCATATCTTTCGTATATGCATATATTTGTATATGTGCATATTTTTTGTATATGTGCATTGCAGGTCGATTTAACATGTAGCTTTAAGGTAAAATATTAAGTGGAATAGCAACTCAACTACATTGGTCACTTGTCCAGCTATTGTTTCGCTGCATGGTGGAGAAGGAGAGATTCCAGAATTGTTCAGCGGCCAGGTGGAGAAGTTGAATTAGTTCGAGATCGGGAGAATTCACAGGTAAGTTTCTGCTTCACAGTTTTAGGCTTAGTATTATTGAGCCTTATGTGTCTATCATGAGAATTAATTAATATATAAATTTAATTATATTAAAAACTAATTTACTACTAAAAAAAACATAATATAGTTCATATTTATTTATAATTAATGTAAAATATAATCATAAAAAAAAACAGAACACCGTGTCTACCCATGGGCGAAGGATATTGACTTTTTGATTTAACAATAAATATTTAATTGATTTATCAATGAGCTCTTCAGAAAAAAAGGTTGAAATATTATGTAATCACAAATATATGGTAGATGTATAATATAAACCACTGATAAATTCCAGAATCTAAAAACATGTGATAAAACATCTTAAAAAATATTCACACATGAACTCATCAAATAACAACCCAACGTATCAGATTCTTCATCGCATTTGTTTATTATTAACACATAACCTTGAATTCTTTGGGCTATTTTAACTAATAACCTTTTTATAATATTTTATATTTAAAATGTTTATGTTTATGTATAAAATAATTGTTACAAAGTGTCTTATATATAATGAATTAATATTTATTTTATAATTTTATAATATTTATTTTAAAATATTTGAATAAATATCTACAAAACAAATAGGCATTTTTTATATTATTGAGAGATTGGAGGGTATTCTTCTCCCACTTCATTTTTTCTTATAGTTTCATGTAATATTCAAACAAATTTCCCTTTTTTAAATCAATCATAAATATGACAATAATAACTTTATTTTATAAATTATTTTTTTATAATTTATAAACTTTAATAATTCATTCAATTCATAACTCGTAATTTAATGATTTAATTTTCTAATCAATAACTCATCAACTTTATTTCATAACTCTTAATTTACTAACTTAACTTTCCAATCAACTTTAAAAGTAAAGAATTGATTAACTCTTAACTTAATAATCTAAATTTCTAACCATTAACTCATCTAACTTTAAAATTAAGAAACTTATTAACCTATTATCTGATGAGTCAATAATATGTCAACCTCCTACTGACTCACAAATCTCTTTCAATTTTAAAATGCATTTTTCCAAATTATTGTTCCCCTTTCTTTCCTTAAGAACATTTGGTAGAGTGATATGTCCTTGTACATTCTTAAGTTACCTTTCACTTTATTTAATATTAGATAGTAATCTACTTACTCCTTATCCCTAGTTTTTTAACTAGGGAAAATTAGTTATTTATTAACTCACTAATCACAAACACACGAACCTCTTAACCATTAACTTACTAATTATTTAATTATCACTTATCATATTGATATGTTGGGTATACATTATATTTATTGCATGATGATCCCCATGCACTATACGTATTGGCCAAAATATGTTTGAGGGTGGAGCTTCTAAAAATATATTTTTTTGTAGTTTTGATAAATGGTTTTAGACCCCATGGTTTTCTAATTGTGATTAAGGTTGAAATATAATTTGAATAAATGGATTAAGGTTCTGGATGCCGTAATATCTTATGTATTGGATTGTAAATGGTGAAGTTAATATGATTAGGTGTCACTTGAAACATTTGTTGATTTTCCTACTCAAGGATTCTAACATAAATCTATAACTAGTACACATGAATGTTATTGATTACTTTTTTTGTTTTATAATGAATTTGGCTGTGCATCACTCATTGTAAATATTTAGAGCTTACATTTGGTATGAAAGCAATTATTAGCTCTAGGGGGATGCCTTTGCTTCCAAAAATTTAATGATAATGGGAATGTGATAAACCTAGTTTTAGTGGGAGTTATGTAGCAATAAATCTTGTGGTGAAACAAGATGGCAAGAAATTAGAAAATTGACATTGAGAAATTTACAGGCATAAGGATATGAACTATGGAAGCTAAATATGGAAGACCTTTTGGTAGATAAATAACAATGAGTCACTATGATCCTAGTACTGCACCTATGGGTATGTTAACAGAAGAATGGTTAAAGTTGGATAGGAATTCAAAGAGCATGATATATTCAAAGATCACGATCTATTCAAAGAGCATCAATAACTCCATAGAAGGTGGCAAAGGTAGTATGTTAGTGTTCGAGCTTGGTGTCAATAGTTGTGTGAGGCTTGTTGGTCAATTAAGTGTCGAGGGTATTGTAGTGTGGACGAGTGAATCTGTGGGAAGAGATAAGTTGCACTCCATGAAAGGTAGTGGAGTATTCATATTCAAGTGACAGTAACCTGGTATGTTACTTATTTCTTCTCCCCCTCCTCCATGCATCCAATTGTCTGGCCATGGGTTTGGATTTTTCATGAGGGTCGAATTGTCTACTATTGGGAGTAACTAGGGATACTAGAACACATTGGCATCGGTAGTATTGTTGTAGTATGTTATCTTAATTTGTATGGTATCTATGTTTGTATGTTATGAAATTATTCTCTCCCGAATGGGCTTATATGGGATGTGGGTTCGGGCACTAGCCATGGGGAATGTTATTTTCTAGTTTGGTTTGAAGACCTTGGGGTTTGTGGTTGGGTTATTTTTAACTCTCCCTGTAGGGACAGTTTTACTGTAATTTATGGGTTTGAGGGGAAGTTTCACCCCCTGCATAATTGGTGGTCCTGGCATTGTACAAAAAAAATTGTGTGTCTTGCTTTGTTCCACACCCATGGTCATCGTGGAAGCTTCTACGAGGTTACAATTTAGGGTCTACACTTCTTAGTATTTGGGGATCAATATAATGTTGTTGGTGTTGGTTATGGTGGTCCCTTAAACTCTATTTTTGGCTACTATGCAAATTGGCTATGGGTTAAGGAAACTGCATTCCTAGGTGGGATGAAAAACCTGAATAGGATACATGGGATGAGATTGGTGGAGATTCAACATTTTATAGTTTGGAAATTATTGTTTTGTTCTCCCATGGTAGGTGTGTGGAGAGGTACGTTCACCTGGAAGCAAAGGGCTTTTGGGCTCAAGCTACCACCTGTACAGACATATGGCAATATCCATCTTTTTACTAGGCACTATGCACTGGTTATGATGGCAAGGGCTGTGAATACTAGGGTTGCAGTAGAAGGCCTCGCATGACAATCCAGGAGGAACAACCCAGTTCCTTAGGTGACAGAACAAAGGGGATGTAAGAGGGTAGGCAATGTCATTAATGATGCAGTCAACGCTTATCGTGAAGGGACCAATGAAGAAATCAAGAGATTGATTGAGGAGTGGGAAGCAGATATGAACTGCTAGGTAGGCTCGACAGATATCGAGATGGAGGACTAGCGAGCGATGGTGCCAAATCCTAGGCATACTCATGGGTGAGTGACCTAGTTTAAACAAACTTTGTATTTGTATTATCCACCATCAAAAATCTCCTAGGAAAGGCCTTGGAGCATATTTCAGTGAGCATGGCGAAAATGGTACAAGACTTCCCCAACTACAAGAAGGAATTTTAGAAACTTCAATTGCAACTGCAAAAATAGGATGGATACCTTTGCTGAATCGAGGATCACCTCCCATATATTCTCTTACGGATAGTGAGCTCTGGTTCCAATGTTAAGGACCCAACCGTGGTCGAATATTCTTCTGTCAAGTGAGATGAATAGGATGACAGTTGGTTTTAATTTTGTTTAGTATATATGCGGTTATTTTTTAATTTTTAGTATGATGTTATATATGTTTATAGGCAAATAGCGTATGGACATGGTCATGATATACAAAGCTATATAGATTGGGTAGAAAGGCTGATCATTTTTAATAAACAATATTAAAATTAATTATTATTTTATATTAAATTTCCATGCATCACGTACCAAGATTTTCTAGTGTGAGTGAACTAGGGGTCGAGCAATGGGTGTGCTCGAGTGCACCCTTCATATCTTCGATGAGTTTGGCAGCTCCATTGGGTCCCCGTTCAAAGGGATAGAAAAGATGAATATGAAAACCATAGTGAGCAAGAAGCTCAATCAGGAGAAGCCCGTGGAAGAATATGTTGGAAATAATACTGAGAGGGGGGTGAATCAGTATTATCACATTAATAAAACTTTTTCATTTCCAAACTCTGATTCATATATGCTACTTCCACAACTTCTTATGATTAAGTTAATTGATCTTCAATGAGTGGATTAGAACATTATCAACCATATTATCAGTTAACAGATGCAGTAACATAGAATAGATCATCACACATAAGGCACACACATGAACACCATGATATAAGGTGGAAACCCAATGCGGGAGACAACCACCTGCTGCAAGTCATCTCAATCTTCTTCTTAATAA
>APFE031331861.1:0-12492 GCA_000404065.3 Pinus taeda | reverse complement strand
TTTTGTCTCTGACTAATGACCAAACCTACTAACTCACTATTCGAAGAATAACTATTTTATATTTTTCTCCTTCTGTTTGCACTAGAAACCTTGGTAATTTTGTTGGATTTACTTGTTATCTTAACCTTTCCACTTGTTCATCTATTTAGAGAAATGAATTTTGTTATTTTTGTTACTTCATTTTCTTGCTCACTCCTAGATTTTTCCTCCAAGAGATTTTCATCTCTACTCACTAAAAATTCCTTGCTGACTAGCCTATATAGTTTACAAGATTTGGATTATGCACGATGCCCAATATGGATTCACTTTTCTCTCCTTTTGTCAAATTTTCCTCTTATCTCTTATGGGACACATGCATAGGAATTAAAATAAAAAATTATAAAGAGAGACATTTGACTTCATGCTACTCCATCCTACTTAAGGAACTTTACCTTTCACACTTTCTGTTAAACATATATTCAATAGGTCGATAGAACAAGAACCAACATTAGTGGAAAAGTCATTGGAAATATTTTTATCTCTGATCATGATCCTTGCGATATTCATTAAGGTCCAATTTATCCTTCCATCCACTCCATTATATTATAGTGTTCATACTGTAGTAATATACATTTTAATTCCGTATTGTCTATAAAACATATTGCAAAACCCTTTGATTTATACTCTCCTCCTTAATATTATCTGAGAAATATGGAACATCTTCAACACTATTTTTTTACTATATATTTAAATTTTTTAAGCTTTGTGAACTTCAACACTATTATTTTACTATATATTTAAATTTTGTAAGCTCTGTGAATGTTTCAATTTTTATAGTGAGGAAATATGCCAAAATATTCTTGCTAAACTAATTGATGAATGTTATGAAATATAAATTTCCATCAATGACTAGGTTTACATGGTTCAATATAAGTTTATATGGACCACTTTTAGATGATATTTTCTTTTGTATTAAGTCATTGGAAAGTTTCTTTTTTGATGCTTTCTAAGGATGAAACTTCGACAAGGCTATGTTTGTTTGTTCATTATAGGAAGTACCTTAACAATTTAAATTTGTTTGTAAGGAGTGAGGTTCCTAAAATGTAGGTGATGATAACTAAGTTTCCAAAAACAAGTCCATATAGCTCTTGAGGAATTTTGTGCATGTTATTTTGACAAATTTATACTTTTTAGATTCAGTGGAAACATTTTGTTCTTGGTCATTTGGACCTTTGCAATATTTTTTCTACCAAGTGGCTAATGTAAGGTTATGTATGTGGTTCCCTCCAATCTCACATAATAACCATTTAAGCTCAATTCTAACATACCTCTTTGGTTAGGTCTATGATTAGGTACTTAGAAGACATTAATATTGTCTTTCTTCCCATATTATCTAATTATTGCTAAACAACGTATTTACTTAAGGCATTAACTTGGTTTTCATATCCTAAATTAATTTACATTTAATAGCGCTATCAATGTTAGAAAAAGATTTAATTATTATTTATCATATGACTTGTTGCATCCATTGTCTAGAAACGATATATCTTTGGAGGATTTTGCATGAAAGGAACATTCTTTCATATTCTTCCTTTGTATGTGTTGGAGAGATTGTCTTTTCCCTTGTCCATACTTGACTATTTCTTTCTACATTCACTTTTATGGCGACTATAACTTTTTGAGTGGTAATATTGCATTGTGTAATTTTATTTCCATTTTTCTTGACTACTTCGGTGTTTTTCTTTATTCTACTCAATGAATACCTAGGCCTATTTGACCTCTGCCTCTATTTCCCCTACACATTCTTTTACAAATGAGCGTATTTACCTTGAAGGAATTTTCTAAGGATTCCTCTTTCATGTTGATTTTTTCTTCATGGGACAAGTATGACTCATTTGTTCTTTATTATCAATATAGAAAATTATTTGCACACTTGTGGGAATGAAAACCATTTGAATTTTTTCAAGCCAACTTCTAAGAGCATTCTCAACAATATTCTAATGTTTAATATTCTCTTCATGAATCTTGAGTTGCTTCAAAACTCGCATCACTTTGGTCATTGACTAATTAATCTTCTTTATCTCCTTCATCTTCGATGTCTCAAAATATGTTTTTAGGGTTTTAATATTCACATTCTTCACTTGATAATTACCCTAAAACGCTATCTCCAAAATATCCTAAGCTCGCTTTGCACTAGATGCTCCTACTATTTGGGGAATGCTTGAAGTCCAGGAAGAAATAGTCCTTATTCTTTTCGTAGGATACTTATTGAATCTATTTATTAAAGTACTTGTAATACGAAGATAATCTACTGATTTTCTAAAAAAATCCAAATTATGACTATGGTCTACATAGTCAATACTGAAAAAGCACAAACGTTTGAACTATGCCCTTAACATAACTTTTGAGCTTACATTCTTGGAAAAAGAAAGACCAATCCTTAGTTTTTATTATTTAGCTTTCTCCACTAGGTTATAACTACTCTCATCTTTAACTCACTACCAATAAAAAACGATTATGGGATATTTTAATTATCGTCCAAACTGTTTTTAGATTCCTCTTTTCTCTGAATAGTAGAATGATGTTTTCGTTCCAATTCTTTTCACAAATTCAAGATGTAGATCGCAAGATCATGCAAGTCTCTATCATGCTGCAAGATTTGTCTCCCCTCCTAAATAACACAACATTCTCAAAACTAAGGTCTCTGACATAAAACTTGATATCAAGCTTTTCAATATCCAATTTTTCAGTATCTTTCCTGGGCAATGATGTGAAACCTCTACAAGAATTATATTTTTCAGCTTCAACCTAATAAAAAAAATCTCATCTTCAATGGTGGATTGGTGGATTTGACAATTTATGGAACAAACTTTTACTCAACTTGGCACTATGTTAGTAGAAGCTCAACAAAATCCAATTTTTCATCTCCTCGACATGATCTAAGTACTCTCTAGTCATTAAAAAATCTTACAAACCTACTCTGATAATGTGTTATGTTCTAGGAAGTGGCAAATATACCACAATATTGAAAGCATTAGGATTTTTTTTTCCTTTCTCATCATTGGCATAGGTATATATAACAATAATAGTGTTTTATGCTAAAAAGATTTTATCGTAGCATTTGACATGTTAAGAAAACTAACAAATGCAAAGTTAATCAAACACATGAGACATTAAATCAACAACCCCATGATATAGATACAAATTCACTCTAGGTAAAGAGAATGACAAATAATAAAGTTCCCTTAATAAATGAAAATATATATTACGTAGTTACAATGAAAATAAGTAACATATTAACAAAACTGAAAAAAAAATCTAAATATTTAAAAAAACAAAAAAGTAATACATTTAATCATTAATAATTCTAAATATTAAAAAAACAAAAAAATTCATTTAATCAATAGTATACAATATTTTCTTATTATTTACTATTATAATATTATCGATATTATTAAACATTTATTTTTATCATTATAAATGGATATAAATGAGATGGAAAATCAAATTTATAACTAAAAACACTGTAATATAGGAAAAATAAAAAATGTTATTTCTACTTTAATGTACTTATTGATTTCGAATATTATATCCATTAAATATGGAAGTCGATTAATTCTCTGAGATTGAAAACAATTTTCTAATATCAAAGGTCAAATGTCTTTGTGTACTCACCGTTTTCGATATTCCAATATTGAAATGATGTCAGGAATTTCAATTTCAATTAATTATTTTTTTATTAAATAAAACCTAATTGAATGTTTTTAAAAAATTAATATTCTTAACTTCATTTCATCTCTTAGGCTAAAATGCATTTCTCTGGGCAATGTAAAAAGTGATGACGAAAATTGAAATATAACAAACATATATGACATTATTTCTCTCGTCCCAGGAGCGTCTTCATCCATTCGACGATGTCCACTAAATAATTCGACATCTTTTAGTCTTTCAGTTCTGGTGAATCTCTTGTTGCTGAAAAGCATTTTATAGTTACAGCCATAATCGTGGAATCTCGATGTTCCGCATATGGCGGGTGGCTGTTGGCCAGCGATAGATGGATGTTTCTTTAGTAAAAATAAATAATTAGATAAAATATGCTCGTTGCGGTATCCCTCCATATATACATATACTTCATGCTCATAAAGAGATTTATTCCCTCAGTCGCCTAAATAACGATATCAGAGGTAGGTGTATATCTTTATCAATCTCATCTGGGGTCGGTTTACCCTCCATTTATCTATTTATACTCTCGTAGCCAGCCAGGTCAGTATGCTGGATTGCTCCTTAGCCTTTGATTGCTTGTTTGTAGTCCAAGAGAAGGGAGTGTTTGCATGAAGAGGTAGAGGCACAAGTACAGAGTGTTACTCAGCCAAGGATGATTTGCCCACAATGCCAGGCATGGCCTACTGGTTGCAGTTACAATTTAGAATGGCGATTATCTGAAAGCTAGTAGCCATTCTGCTCAACAACCAAGTCCAGCTGATTTGTGGGCTATCATTCTTGGCGTAGCAACCCGCTGTGCTTCTCAAGCTATAGCGATGGCTATTGCCATGGCCAGGATCAAGACGAAACGTGATGGACTTGTGTATGTGGTGAGATTGGTTCAGGTCTTCCATAATATTTGAATGGGTTTGATCTAATTTATCGTAATCCAATAAAAGCATGGTTGCATGGTTCATTCTACTCTAACTTAAGTGGTAAACTTTTATCTTCTTGTATGGCCTTATTTGGACGAAAGTTTTCCCTTCTTCTTTTTTCATTATGTTTATATAAGTTTCAGGTTTAGGAATATTTTACAATTAGATAGAAAACAAAAAACAATCAATAAACTCATGTCCTATCCATCATATTTTTAAATAATTTGCAAAATCTACGCTTTAATTAAAATTAACGCTCATCTCCCTACACCGTCCCCTGATGTCTCGTTTTCATTTTCCAAGCTAACCAGATTTCGGTGTTATTAGATGTAGTCCAATAAGAGCATTATTTCATCTGATTCATTCTACTCGAACTTAAGAAGTAAATTTTTATCTTCTTGTATGTCCTTATCTAAACGAAAGTTTTCCTCTTTTTATTTTGATTATGTTTATATAGGTTGCAAGTTCCGGAATATTTTACAATTTGATAGAGAAAAATGAAATCAAACAATTAACTTAAGTCTTATCCATCTACACTTTAATTAAATTTAACGCTCATCTCCCTACACCGACCCAGTGATGTCGGGTGACAATGATTCTTGGCGTAGAAAGCCGCCGTGCTTCTTAATCCACCCATAAGGAATATGTATGGCCATGGTCAGGGCCAGGAACAAGATGAAACTGCTGGTGATGCACTTGTCTATGTGATGCATGTCTTCCAAAATATTTGAAACGGCTTAATCGAATTTATTGTAATCCAATATAGTTCTTGTTTCACCGGTTTCATTCTCGAATAACCTAATTGGTAAATTTTTTATTATATATTTATATTACTAAATTTTTCGTGTTGTTAAGTGGTAATTAATTGTTTTTTAATGGGTATTAAATCTATTTTAAATAGGGATTTTAGAAGTATTTAATTTTTTTTAATTTGTAAGCCATTTTTTTTATGAGTTAATATATTAAATTTTTATATAATTTATTTACTATTTTTATATTTTAAAATTTACACATCATACAATGATAAATAATCTCTAAACTTAATTAACATCTAGGCTCAATCAACTAAATTTCTCTTTTATTTTAAAATATTTTAATAAACAATTAAAATGGTTCTCATCCATCACATTTTTAAATATTTCCAAAATCTACACTTTAATTAAATTAATTAAAACGCTCATATCGCTACACCCTGCACTATTTTGATGATTGTATCTCATTCATATACTGACTGTATGTTGCTTCTTCGAGAATTATCAACTCAGTTTGGTCAGCCATTGGATGTCGATGGTTTCAAAAACAAGTTGTAAATCGTAACAAAAATTAACTCAGAATTCGTACCGAGGAACATATGAACTAAATCATATGTATTAACAGCCTGGGTACATAACCACAACCACGTAGCCCTGAACTGTAACATGGCACAGAGAAGGAGATGAACTTTTATATTCTTTCAAAATATATCTAGTCATATGTCCACACGATATTATATCCATGGCAGATATAAAACGCCTTCCAATTTTAATAGGTTAGATAAGATTAATTGAGGCTTTTAAACGTTTTATTTTATCTATACATTAATGTACTTATTTGTGTAGTTATATATTGTCATCTCTATCAACCTTTCCTAATGGACGCGTACATATAGAATATTATAATCGGATTTCGTTGAACTTAATATCAATGAAACAAATCCGAATATATATAGAAATCTCGATATGCGCATGTTACAATCAATAGCAAAAATTATAATTCAGTCAAGTGTATATTTTTTATTAATTAATAAATATAATAATAATAAAAATGTAATCTATATTTTCTATTCTATTGATATTTTTTCAAAAAATTAAATTATTTTTTATTTTTTTATTATATTAATTAATTAATATGAATTCCATACAGTGATGATTCATAATAAAAATCACATTTCAATATATATAACAATTTAAATAAATTATAATTAATTAATTTTATGATTTTCTTAATTTTAATACATATAAGTGTTTTTATCCTTATTGTGGATTGATCACTATCATCGGTACAAGTCATATATTTTATATTGTTGTCTAACTGGCATATTGAAATCTTTTATTTATAGATAATTGAAACACGATTCAATGAGTAAAAAGATTTGCACATCTTTATAAAAAAAGGTCATTCCAATCTATAATTAATCTTATTATAAGTTTTGAGAAAATTTTTATTAAGAAGAATTATATTAATTAATTTTATAACTTAACCTATATTAAGATAGTTCACAGATGCCACAAAACGAATATAATGTGAAACACCAAGATAAAAACCAATTAATGCCCTCGTGGAACGAATAATTCTAATCTATATGAGAATTACTACGAGCAAAAAAAGAAACATTGCATTAATGGAAATGAATGATACTTTTCATTCCATATTTGTTTATGTTATTTACTACTTAGGACTATCATTTACTTGTGGGATGTAGTCATCAGCTCCTAGCTGGGCAAGACCATGATCTCATGGGGTAGGTCAAGAACCATTTAGAAATTGGTGTGGATGGTCTCTTAGTAGTGACTAATCTAGGTTACTAATTCAGTAGAAATATTGAATAAGGATCCAACGAAGTGGTCTTGAGACCCTCTTGATGGTGCAAGTGCCAAAACACTGGCATGTTTTTTTATAACCAAGAAAAAAGAGTGAAGGCCAACTTTAATCTATGTGTATCTTTTAATTACTTAATCATGGTTGTTTGCAACAATGATCCATAAATTACTTTGGATATTCCATTAGAAAGTTTTGATATAGGTTTATGAAAATAATATAGAATATATATTGTGAAGTGCTAATTCCTCTAGATTCTGGATTTGTTATTACTAGTTTTTTGTTGTTTAAGGATACGATATATTAAATAAAAGAAATAGAGTTTAGGTAAAATAAAATAACTCATAAACCCCAATGAATTCTAAGATATTCTCTGCGAAACCGCTTTCAGAGAAAACCCAAATGGAAGTTGGGGTAACTCTTCTCTCTTTGTCTAAAATGAAAATAGTGTAAACACAAAGTTGTAGTCACTATATATGGAAGTGCTCAGACCTATAGTACATGGGATGCTACAAAATAAAAACCTCATTTTAATGGTCTCTTTATATCCATAGTAAGCTTCTCTATTTTATTATGGAACAAAATTCACTTGAATGGGAATGAAACCCTTCTTATTCCTAGTGACCCCATTATATCACAACCTGATAACCAACTAGGGTTTGTGTGTCTCATCCTTGTAGAATCATTATTACTATCGGAGGTTATTTTGAGACAGTTCCAAAGATTGTTTTAACTACTATAATTTTATTGATCTAAACAAAACAATGTTAAAGGGTAATGTCTTAGAATGCAAATTTTATCCTCTTCATGGTTCAGTTAAAATAAAAAAGATGAGGTCACCATGGCCACCATATATCCCTATACACTACTAGGTTAAAAACTCAGTTCAATTTATATCTAGTCATCCTTTAACCTAGTGCCAAAATATATATATGCCTTATTTCGCAAAGTAAAGAAGTATATTTTGAAATTCATGATCTCGTCGAAAATGGCCACGCTTGACAAACCTCCTTACCTTATAGTAGCCAAATTATGTTGGTATAGAAAAAGGATGGCACATGGAGACTTTGTCTTTATTATAGATCCATAAAAAAATGACTATCAAGAAAAAATTCCTGATCCCTTAGATTAATTATCTTATTGATCAACTTAAGGGTGTCAAATTATTTGTTAGGATTGGTTTGATGTCAAAATGCAACTAGGTTCAAATTAAGTAAACTAATGTATGGAAGACAACCTTCATAACTAAATATTTTACATTTTTATATTCCTATCACTTCCTCATCCTTAAAAAAACCTTGGAATAACATTTCTAACATATTCAAAAAAACCCTTAGAAACTTATGAAAAAAGAATTCCTATGGAACTCTCATTTGGAATGTATAGAATTAAGTGTTTTGGATTCCCCAGAAATGGTCATAGAATGCATGTGAAATCTACCATTATCCAAGTCATTTGTCATTAGATATCCCCAAAAACATTGAAAAAGTTTTGCAACATATATGTCCTTGCTAAATTCTATCAACGAATTATGTTAGTGTTCTATTGTATCACTTGTCTCTTAAGCCAAGTGACCAAGGGTGGAAATAAATCAAAATTTTCATAGTCAGGCCCATAACATAATGCTTTTAAGGATCTAAAACACTGTCTCTCAAAATATTTAATAGCCATTTGATATTTTTCCAAATGGCTATAACTATGTTGTCAATGTAGTCCTCACATAACAATGACATATAGTGGTGTATCATAGTGAAATGTTGTAATATTGTTTAGAGATGCCCCACCTATGGCAAGGAGATGTGTTACATCATGCATATATGTTAAAATCTTAAGAATTGTATTATGGGGAAGGAAATAATCATCCACATTAATCATATCTAAATAAAAATCACGTAGATATAAATATAATGATAGCCATCATAAATGGTTTACACGCCTATAAAAATTCTACTTGAACATTAAGTACAAGAAGAGTCACAACAATCATGATGTAAACTACCTTACTCACCCCTTTTGTTGTAGTACTACCCACAATTCTTAACTCTAACTTATAGACATCTAGATAGCCACAAATACACAACAAGAAATCTAACTTCCACACCTCTCTTGACATATTGTCCTAATGTTGACTCTTGAATTCAAACATCAGTTACCAAAATGCACATTGCTGGTCAATATTAGATACAAAATGTTTAAAAATGTGACCATATAAATATTTAAACCATGACTCTAACTTCATTTCTGCATATGAAATCTTGTGCTACATGGGAAAAAGTTGTGTCCTTTCGAGTGAACGTGGAAATAAAATTTGGAAGGAACATTATGGTTGAGTGATTAGGCACATCGGTGTGGAGAAGACATTAGCCGTACTTAACAAATTCTTATATTAGACAAATCTTTGATGTATCATGTTAGCTAATACATCAATTCATGCATTACATATTCCATTTATAAACTAGCCATTAAGAAGTAAGTGTTGTACACTCCTCTAGCTACCCCAAACAAGTCCTAAGTGTTAGCCTCCATGGATTACATGTTAGCCTTTCCCTCCTCCAAACATGGTGATAATGGTGTGGTTATTGTTGTTAATTGGTTTCCTAAGATGGCGTCTTTGACACCATACAAGAAGAGTACCATAGTCAAAGCCACTAATAAGATATTCTTTGAGTGTGTTTTCGTTATTTTTTCTACCCCAGACGATTATTTTAGTTAGGGATAACAGGTTCCTTAATATTTTAGGGTCCATCCTATGATCTCTAATGGAAATCAAGTTGACCAAACTAACCATCTTTGATCCCAAAAAAAATGGATCCATAGAAGTTTTCAAGAGGATGAATGCTCATATCTTCCACATGCAAAAATCCAGTAATAAATGTACATGGGATGAAATCCTTCCATATATTTCACATAGCCATGAAAAATCCCTCCAAAGCTCTATTGGCCACATTCCTTTCCCATTTTGCTTGAGGTTCTAGATATTGGCCCCAATTGATGTAACTCTTCCCAATGAATCTTCACCAGAAAATTCATCCCATCTTTAGGTTAAAGTAGATAGAGAAACCAAATTTATTGAATGCAAGCCCCTGTGACAACATATTCATGATGAATTTTATATGGCCAATGATGAGTACGGGAAATGATATCATGATCATTACGCTCTACCAAGGCTTCACGTTGGTGATAAGGTGTGGTCATATCTCTAGAAAGAGTTTCTTAAAATAACCAATAAAAATATCAAACCAGTCTAATATGGGCCATAAAAACTCACAAATATTGTGGGTAAAGATGTTGTAGAATTAAATATTTCTCTTATCGTTCCCTTGCACCTAAAATTTAATGTGGTGATGCTTTAACTATATTTTCCACCCCTATTGGACACTTAAGAGGTGGTCTAGGAAATTTCGCCTACATAACTGAATCTCGATTGTATTGAAAATGATATAGTGTATTAGATTATGGAAAACAAGACAAACTATTCCCACCAATGGAACATGTCAGGATTAAAAAGTAGGGCAACTTATTTACTAAAGAAAGTGGCTCACCAAGAGCCAAATTCATTTGATGTTTCCCAATCTAATGAGGGAACCATCATTTTATACCTGCCAAATCCACTCTTATTGTCTCAATTGATATTGGGAATAATGGTGTGCTCCTGCTCTTTAAAACTAATGGCCTTTGTTCAAGGGTGTAACCAACACCTACAACAAATATGACATTTGCATGTTGAGACTAAGGAAAAGTCTACCATGGTTAGGTTTTGGTTTGATTCAATGTTGGCTGGGGGAATTATTTTGAGAATGACCATCTATACAAGCTTACTACCTTGTTAGTTCTTATTGTTAGTTGAGGTCATTGAGTTGGACTCTCCCAACCCTATTCATCACTGGTTGGTTAAAATAAGGTCCCGAATGGTACCTGGTTTGACTGAAACAAATGATCGATTAATGGTGAGGCTAACAGTAGAAGGTCGGGGAAAAAACATGATTTTCCAACTTTAAAGGGAATCAAAGAATGTCAAATAAAATAAAAGTTTAAGTCACGAAATAATTCTACTCTTTCTCTCCTGGTTTGTTCCGTTCAGTCCTCACCTTGCCACAACTAGGTTCTTTCTTCTTTTATGGTATTTTCCTTTCGTCCAATCAACTTTATACATTACTTGCTCTAATAATGAAATTTTACTTCTCTTGGACTCTCTCCTATTTTCTAACTCAACAACCTTCTTCTCTAAAGGTAAACACTTTGGCTTCACTTAGATTTTTGAGTATACAAGATCTTTTGTTTCTATATCTCTCCGAGCTTCTTCCAAGCTTCACTTGGACTCACTCTTTTGACTTTCAATATTCATCGAGAAGGGAATCTACATATAGACTTTCATGTATATAATATTCATTTCAACAACACCAATTTATTCATTCTGTCTTAGACATACATCGATACCAGATTGAAATTAGAGGAACTTACATATAGAGGAATCAAACATGCAAAGGAGATAATGTGGAAAAAAACATGACTTCTATTTAGAACAAAAAATAGTCTGCATAGAATTTATAATGGCTTCAATATGAACTCTTCTCAACTCTTACTAGAGATATATATATCTCTCTTAATTCGCTTTAGCACTTTCATATTCTCTCATTCTCTAATACACGAGAGCTTGCTCTAACTCTAACTGCACAATATTTTTTTTTATGATTCTCATAGAACGGGAAAATATCTTGATATAAAAATGATATGGGAGATATGTATCAACAACCTAAAACTAAATCAAAACTCAGTTATACACTTGTCATTATTTATAAATTCCCAACTGGCTAAAACACAAACTCATCCAAATATCCTAATAGGCCAATGATCCATATTTTCGCTAGAATCAAGAGACGCGGCTCAACATAAAAATCCTCCAAATTCCTAATTTATACATACTGAAAATGAGGCAAAACAAAATTCTCTTTAGAATTTACACAACCCATTTGGGCTTCAAACAAAATGGTATGCCTAGGGTTAATGCTCTTGCATTAGTTTTTCCATGCTGCAAGCATAGTTATAATTGTGTGCATGTAGTTGATAATTTGCTTTCTAATATGCCCATTTTGGCACCATGCAAGAAGAGTATCATAGTTAAATTCATTACTAAACACTCGTTTGATTGTGTTTTGGTTATTTTTTTGCTACCTTGCACCGTTATTTCTGTTAGTGATAATCAGTTCCTCAATATTTTATGGTCCAACATATGATCTCTAATCGATATCAATATGACAAAATTAACCATATTTAATCCCAAAACGAATGGATATGTATA
>APFE031331858.1:0-13146 GCA_000404065.3 Pinus taeda | reverse complement strand
TGCCCTAGAAGGCAACCCCTCTCTTTGCATGAGGGTATTGTATTTGAGGCGGCGATATAGATGTGTATTCTGTGTGTGAGCGAGAAACAGAGAGGTGAGACTGTGAGAGAAAACAGAGGATATTATAGCGGCTTTGTTGTAGGTTGTGTCTCTTCATTTTGCTGGATAATAGAAAGGAAGGACTGGCTGTTCGAGGTGGACGTAGCCCAAACTGGGTGAACCACGTATATCTGTGTCTCTCTTGTTTTGTGCGTTTTCTGTGTTTATATTTCTGCAATATTTTATGTGTTCCATTGCTCCGTAATATATAATTTTCTAACACTCTCAAGGTCCTATAGTACAATCCATATGGTGTGAATAAATGAGTTGATTTCAAACACCAGAAAAAATCGTTTGGTCGAAGGCCATTGATGTAAACATGTTATTGAGAGCAAGGAAACTTCTCATCAATGTATGCAAGGACCAAGGTGCCAATGAATGTTTCTATGTCAACTTCTTGGATAATTTGTTAATGTCGATAGGAAATGACCCATCGCATGAGGGTCTTGATGTATCCCCCACCAAGGACATGAAACAAGTATCATGATTGAGACAAAATGATGCAAATATGAAACTGGATCAGGAAAGGAAAACATAGAATGAAGGCTTAAGAGTATTGTAACAAATATCAACTAAATGACTTCTCCTGAAGACACCATCGACACTAAATGGAGTTGGCAGCATTGACCCAAAACCAAAATGAAGGCTCTGAAAATGGTATGGTAAATAAAAGACAAGTAGATTACCCAACCCAACAACCATGAAGATGAAGTGTAAGAGTGTTGTTGCATTTAATTATGCAAGGATCTATTTCTCCATGATCTCATTCCCACTTGAGATCACCACATAGCAAAAGAGAATGGCTGAGAAAATCTAATATCAATCCCAAATCTATATGGCCATGCATGAAGCTTCGATGCAATTTCTAATGCTACAAATGAGCAAGTACCTTGCCTCCTCACAGGTTGGTGAAGAGTTTTTGGCATGATGTACAACAGTTGCACTCCAATAAAGTGAAATCTTTCCTCCAATTTTGATCCAAAGCCTACAGGCAAGCACAACCAAATAGAGATGACAAGTGATCTTTCATAGAAGATCGTCAGCTCAAAACATCTAGAAATTACACATATAAATTATTGCAAAACTGATATAAGGGGATGGAACATATATTTGTATTAAACATAAAAATGAAAGTAAAACCATCTTCCTTCAATAAATAATATCTTATCCTCCAACTTGTAGTATGCTCTCCTCTCCCAATACAATAGAGCTCATGCGCTATAGTTTGGATACTCCCCCCCACCCCCCTTTCCTCTTTGTGAGATTATAAAGACTCATTCTATTCTCCACAAGAATGTATCTAGACACTGAGGGGCTTGATAAGTTAGGAAAATTCTACAATAATGGACCCCTAGCCAGCTCATATATTAGTGGGTCAAGTTGATCTCCATGGGAATGAAAAACTCTTTAAACATTTTTCACAATTATGAGCTTTTTCTCAATTATCTCAATTATGAAATAATTATTATCTCATAATTATAATATTTTGGCAAATTAGTTATGGCAAATAACACAATCATGTAATTCCACCATTTTATCATTGGACAAATCTCACATCAGTAAAAGAAAACGTGAAAAGGGATGCATTTTAGCCAAACGATAAAGGTACATTGATATTTGGTTTCTCTCACTATAATGGAGTGGGAAATAGGGTTATAACAAGTGTTGTGTTCAAGAGTGATTCATTGCCATTAGAAAATGGAATGCCTTATTTTTGGAATTTCCCCAACCATACTGGTGAGTACCTCTTTATTTTTTAACAAGCTTGAGGAGGATAACATATGCTTGATTTGAAAGCTTATCCTTAAGATGAATCCATACGAGTATGTTTAACAAACCCTGAGAAGGAGAGGTTTATCCTTGTCATGTTTGACAAGTCCATCATTGTTTTATGTTTTAATGAGTCCATCAAAGGTAATAATTGACATCTTTTCATGTTTAGAGAGTTTAAAAAAGAGGTAAAAAAGAAACTCCAGATGTCCATTTTCATAGATTGTCTCTCAAGTCCGAAAAGGTAGAAAACAATACTCAAAATAACCTCTTAGCCATGTTTGACTAAGGTATTCCTTTTTCGTAGATAGTCTGTCTCAATCTGGAAAAGGGTTAAACTTATACTAAGTAGATGTCTTTTCATTTACTTTTATGAGTTCGAAAAGACAAGTTCGTGACAATATTTTCATATTTTTGAAGTTTGAAAAGAGATAAAAGTGGACTCCTCCTCGAGGAACAAGTGGTATAAAAAGTAGAAATTGGTTTCGGTGATGATGGAACTACTCAAAACATGCAAAGGTTAAGAGTCTAGCTAATAAGACAACTTGTCACAGTGGTTCCTCAAGAAACGGTAAAATAACCAAATGAAAGTGTATGATTGGAAAAGTAGATGTTGACTATGGGATGAAAAAACCAAGGCTCATCTGGAAGAAAAAAAGTTGATAAAAATGGAAATCAATATGGATAAAATTGGAATGGTTTCATTTTTATAGAAGCTTGACACATGGGAAACTATGCTTGAAATTAGTTTCATTTTTACGCAATATCGAAACAGAGAAAAACTATTCTTGAAATAAGTTTGCATGCACCTAACATAATGACTTAATTCGAGGTACATGCCTCCCAAGCTTCATTTCATGCACCTAAGTAGACTATTGGGTACTAATAGGGGGATGGAATGAAGGCTCATTTATGAGATCAAGTGAAAAACTCAACTGGGAATTTACAATTCCTAATCAAAGACTCTAGTTGAAAGGGGATATGTTTCACTTTTTGACGTGCTTGACATAGGAAAAGAACTATGCTCATAGGAACGTATTTCATTTTTAAGGAGATCGACATAGTAAAAGAACTATCCTCATAAGATATTGTTTCATTTTTTAAGGAGCTTGACAAAAAAAAAGGAACTTTGCACCAAAATCAGATCATGGCCTCCAAGATATCATGGCTTCCAAGAGGTTCTCATCAGATGGAAGAAACACAGTTTGGAAGGGATAGATATAAAGGGATCTAATGGAAATATCAGACTCCAATGCCCCCAGAAAATGATTCACTATATCACCTACTATATTAATTTCTGGTGGGTGACATACCGCTTGCATCTAAGGATATTTAGGGAAACTGATTGATTGGGAGTCAAATTAGGACCAATGAATGAAAGCTAGCCAATGGTCACAATTCTCCCTTCATGCGGAGAACACATCGCATGAAAGAGTGAAGAGACAAGAGTTCCCAGGACATAAATAGAGTCACACCCAAGGAGTGAAATAAAATCCAAAGGTCCTTGTACTACCATCACATCAATACACAATATTTCCTCCCTAAGTAATAGGAAACTTAGGAAGGATCCCCAACAGTCGATTAGTTCCTCTATTAAAATCCAACAAATTATGGGTAATGGGAACAGGTTGTGGAGAACTAGAGCTTGCCAAGTAGTTGAGAACAAAATACTAACAAATGTGCCTTCATCGATGATTATGCTAGGTATGACCATATTATAATTTTGTACTATGATATGGAAGAGCACATAAGGTCGAAGAGGATATCTTACCATTCGACTCCAATCAAAGGAAATGACCAAACTACTTGGTGGGGGGGTCATGGGAAAAAGAGAACTTCCCCCTTGTGTTGTGGGAATGAGAGACCTATCCCCCAGTTCATTGGAACTTGAAGGAATCTGAGTAGTATGAAGCTCACTCTCTACGGGAAAGGTAAATTCAAGTGAAGGTGGAATTGATTCAACCATTTTCTCAACCAATGGATGGTTAGTAACAGACTCATGGGATTCACATTGAGAGAGAGTGGTATTGATTGGATTCAGATTTTGATCAATCACTTCGTCAACTAATTGAAGATTAGGAGAAAGCTTTCGGTAAGCAACTGGAATTTGTGGCTGAGAAGCCATAAGGATTTCCAACACTTTTGAGGCTTCATCCATGGAAGGAAAAATGTGAATAGGATGATTCCCTTCATATAACTTATAGGGAAATATGACTTTACCTATTTTCCCACGGACCTTAAGTCTATAAGTAGTTGAGGGCTTGTCACTAGCATGATCTATAGAAGTTGATGACAAAGGCTTATGTGAGTCTATGGACCATACTTCTAAGACCTTATGAATACCAAGACAATCTCAAAGAAGGTGGTCACCCCTACATACCGTTCAAGTGAATTTAACTTTGTGGGGCTGATTGGAAGGTTTCTCAACATCCGTCACATTAGTAGCAATGGCTACTTGGTTGTCACCTAGCAATGGCAGGTTTCTTCTTCTTAATCTTCCTTTTCTTCTTCTTCTTATCGACCTAGTTACTAACTTACATGATTTCACCAGACGAAGGGGAAGAAGAAGAAGAAGACTGAATAGGTGAAGAATGCAAAGGGTGATATGTGATATGCAATCAAAGGATGGACCCGAGAGGGTTTGTAAATGCAGATACATATTATCTGAAGTCCAGGTTAAAGGCTCATGATGTGTTTTTCGAATGTTTTCCTGTGTATTTCTGTTATGTGGCTATTTTTGGAACTAAGGTAGAGGAATGCCAAACAATCAGTTTTCTCATGCCCGCCGATTCATTTGCATTGTGAACTGACTCTTTTGATGAAAGAATCTATTTTCCACGCTTGAGGAGACTATAAACAAATGTGTTATAAAACACAAAAAGCACAGTTAAAGGGGATGCGCATATGCCAGAGGAGTCATACTATTGAGTGAAGAAGAAGCTTAGAGAAGCTTGACATAGCCACAAGAGGTTGGAAGGCAGAGCCAGAGTGCCAACAGAGGCATAGCCACGAGAGGTTGGAGGTAGAGTCGTAGAGCCAGAGAGCTCGAATGGAATTCTATAAGCCATGAAGCAGTAATGAAGTCAGTACAAATAAGAGATCAAAATGATCAAGCTATTGCTGGTGTCTGATGTGTGTTGAAGACAAAAGAAGGAATTCCAGAGACAGTTAAAATAATTTTGAGGGAGTTGGTGCAAGCTAGAGCTCAAGATAGAACAGAGCAGTAATTGAAGGAGTCTAGTCCAGAGAAGCCTAGATATGTTTGTAGAGTAAGGACGGTCAGGGGTAAGATGGTATTCTAAGCCTAATGGTTCAGTTGTAAACCATTGGAGTTGATTCAAAGACTTGTAAAAGAATTCAGAACATAATCCCAGAGATCCTAATCGAGTTGACTAGAGCTCATGGAGACGTAGCCCAAGATGTTTGGGTGAGCTCCTAATTGAACTTGTTGTCTTATACGATTGTTTATTTGCTGTATTGTATTTATTTTTATGTGTGTTTTACATCAACATAAGGAAATGTACATAAGCACTTGAACAGTCTAAGATAAAAACACAAGCATACACCTATTTCAAGTACTTAATTCCACAAATTATCAATCATGAACATAGATCCTCGGAATATATAAGCTTTGGAGTGGGAGAGGCTCTTGTAAGTTTGAGAAGAAGCCTTTAGTGCCCCATTTTTAGATCAGGTGGTATCAGAGCATCAGGTTGATTAACCCCACCTTCAAACAAGGTTATATTAGAGCTGGTTATCCCAGAGTAGGTTGTATCATCAAGCAGGTTGTATCATGATGCAAGTCGTACTAGTATATGCCTGGTTGACTTGAAAGGTGTTTGATTGTTTGTAAACTGACTATCGTTTGAGTTTGCAGACGTGAAGGGAAAGATATTGTTAGCTAATTTCAAGAGATGACAAGAAGGAAGAAGGGTTGAAGGCATTCTTCTTATCCCAAAGGACCTCAAATAAATCCTTGATGCACAAGAGGTTTATTGCAAAAGGTTGCTTGAATAAGCTCTTTGTTAATCTTGTTCGAAGTTATTTTTTTCATTCTGATAATGACAACTTCTACAAGTGGGTCCTTACATTCTTCTTTCTTCACAAGAGTCTTTGATGAAGACATGAAGCAAGACTTATTCACCATGGCGGATATGGTGAGAGAAATGTATGAGGATGGAAGGAAGAACATCATACTTCGAGAGCAGTTGAATTCCAGGAAGGAAGAGAATCAGTTGCTTTCTGACAAATTGCAGGAAATGGAGAGACAACTTCACATTGCAAATATGAACCAGGAAAGGATGCATGAGTTGGAGACACAACTCTTTGTTGCAAAAGAACCCTTAGTCAAGTATTGGCTTGAAGAAGAGGTAAATAATTCCAGTTTGTCTTCAATTTCCTGTAAGAATGTTTATGTTGGTTCTTTTGAAAAACATACCAAAGGCATAGGTTCCAAGTTAATGTCAAAGATGGGCTATGAAGGAAAAGGCTTGGGCAAACATGCACATGGTATTGTTGAGCCAATAATAGTTGAGGAAAGGCCTAGGTATTTGGGTCTTGGCTATGGGAAATCTTATAGAGAAAGTTCCAAAGCTGCCATGAAGACAATTGAAACAATTCCAAGAAGGAGTTTCATTGTAGGTCTTCTACCTCGAAAGTGTAAAGATTGTATTCTTGGGGAATGCAATAGCTTGAAACATCATTTTTAGGAAGAAGGTGTTCATAATAATACACTTGAACCAGAGATCTATGGAAACTCTAAAACCGTTGAAGAGGTTGATGGTGTTCCAAAGGGAGCTACTTATTCATTCAATTCACCTCCTCATAAAGGCAATAAAGGTGAAAGAGAAAGGTATAAATCTGGTTCTAATCATATTCCTTTTGATTATGTTCAGCATGGTAAATTTCCATACAAGTATGGGAAAAGAATTGCATGTTCCTTTTTTGGTTTGGATAATCATAATTCTTCTAGATGTTGGAAGAGAATGGCCACATACATGAAAATTTTGAAGGAAAGGAAGGAAGAAGCCAAAGGTCCATTGGAAAAGGAAAATCATGCTATCAAGAAGCTGCACATTTGTTGCACTTACTGCCATAAGCAAGGGCACATTGTTGAAAAGTGTTGGAATCTGAATCCAACAATGCTTCCACGAAACTTGAAGAAGGTGGAAAGAGAAAATGGTATGAATGGAAAGAAAGATTTTTTGATTGATGTGCTTCAGGATGATTCACATTTTGATGTTGATGTGCAAACAAAGGAAAGACCTTTGAAATGGATTTGTAAGAAATGGTTAGAATTCTTATCCAATTGAGATTGCATGTCTATTTGTATAATGCATCTATTTGCATTTCTTTGTTAATGAGATGAAAGTTGTATGATTTTACCAAGAAGGTGAATGGAAAAGTTGAGTAGGAGGCTCACTTTATTGCTGCAACATTATATTCATTTCAGTTTCGAAAGTATAATGTGCTTAAGCGAGAGTTGAAAGAGGAAATTCATGCACAAGCATCATATGCATGAACACAGGGATGTCAATGATTTCCTTGTATTTGAACAATATGTGTGATTAACTTGAAGGGTTGATTGCTTTGTTTTTAAACATGCATGTATTGTTAATGTTGACTTGGAAGAAGTGGATTTGGTCTCCAAGATGGAGATAATGATGAAGTGTTTCATCTTTGAAAAATAATTGTAGAATTCTTTTTCTACGTGCTTGACTTTAATGATCAATTGTTTTCAAGGCATGTTTTGTTGGCATGTTATATAGTCAATCATTTTTATGCAGATCTAAAGACATGGAGGTATTCACAAGATGTGGAATATGTTTCTTTTGTTGAAGCGGGATTTTAGGCCATCTAGTTGTTGTTGACAGTATGTCAAATAGGTACAAATGAAAATTTTTTGAAGCAGATCTAACTTCACATTTGTTTGAGCCACCTTGGATTAATGATCAAGGCAGAGAAGTTCAAACTACCTTCTGTGACCTTCTCAGCAGGAGCTCTGCAGGACGTCAGGTAGGAAGATAGTTCTTCCTAGGAGTACAAGCACATCCAGGAAGGAAGCGTTTAGAGGCTTTTCTTTAGAGGCACTATTGTTACCGGGAATAGTGTCCACTCAGATGTTGCTATTCCCACTAAGACTAGTAGCTATCTTAGAAACAAACAAGTAAAGTCTACTTTCGTTTTCCTTTATGAAAATAGATAAGAGTGGAACCAAGGAGACCAACCTTAGTCTTGCGCCTGATTTCGTTGTTTGATTCCTCTCTTTCCTGATAGAGATTCGTCGCTTCTTCTTTGTTTTCCCAGCTTCAAAGAGTGCCTGTGGAATCACAGGAACATACTACTATCGAAGAACAAAGATCTATATTCATAAATAACACAGGATCAGATGTGCGTTAACCAGTGAACGGAACAACCCAACCTGGCTTGGATGAGGAAGGAAAGTGTCATGTTCAAGAGAAACTTGCTACCAATAAAGCTTTTTCAAGTTTCCTTCCTAATTTTCCCCAGTCATTGCTGACCAGTACCTCTTTATTTTTGTCAAGCCTGAGGAGGATAACATATGCTTGTTCTATAATCCGCCCTTCAGGCGAACCTGTCACTATATTTTAGCGAGCCTAGCGATAGTGAAACTCGTTCTCATCCATTTGGACGAGTTTGTCGCTATTCGGTTTTAACGAGTTTAACAAAAAAGATAACTTAGTCCCTTTCAATTTTAGAGATTGTAAAAGTAACGGAAAGGAGAATCCAATGATTCTTTTTCGTCACGTAATCCCTTAAGTCCGAAAAAGCGTAAAATAAGACAAAAAGGATGAATTTTGATAGTTTTAACGAGCTGAACAAGACAAGCGCTCGATATTTTTGTGTAATAATCCCTCAGGTCTAAAAAGATAAAATCTAGAGGAGGGATAACACTTCCGATAAATTTAACGAGCCGGAGAGGCCAATCTCTCGGCAATCTTTTCATATTTTACGTGTCAGTTGAAAAGAGCTTAAAGGGGACTCATTTTCGAGCAACGAGTTATGGTTTCGGGTAGCAGCTGATTCCAGGTAAGATTTGGAATTCTCCAATCACAGCAGTGTCACAAGGATGGCTAATAGAATCACTCTTCGTAGATGTTCCTCGAAGGGGTAAACAATCATATGGGGGTGAATGATCAGCTAAAAACATAGTGGAGGTGATGATGAGAACACAACCAAGGCTCAAAAGCTAGCGATAAGGCATTCACAATGGTTATTTACCAGTTCATTTTTTACTGAGCTTAAACGTTGGGGAAACATTTTCTCACGAATTATGTTTATTTTTTAACGAGCGTGAACCCAACGGTAACACTACTCGCCAGTCATATGATAAGGATGTCTCATTCAAAGGTACCATTTTGAAGTGGCTTGCACCTTTTGAATCTTTGCCCCAAATTCTTTCTTTATGCAAGCTAGGAAACGACCAACCTTACGGGTTTAAACGGTTAGAGGTCCTACAAATTTAAAAAATAAATAGTCACTCTTCGCTTGCATGTGGAAAGGTTTGCATGCCCCCAGGTATAGCGAAACATTTCCAGGTTACCATGAAAGTTCGCGGCGTAGCGGACCGAATGCTTCCTTGGCGATGTCTACTGAAATAGACAAAGGTGAGTAGTGCAGACGCATGCCACTCACATAACTTTAATGAAGGTATCTTATTCCAGCCTAATCCCATTTTCCTATGAGGACGGGTGTGTCAGACTAGTCATATATCCCCCGCGGAAACCTACTCTATACCCAAGGTTTTCCTACCGACACAGACCAGGGTGCATGCCCCATGGGTTTCAGTTGCATCCTCCTGAATCACTCGCGCTCATAAGGTGGACGGACTGGAGATCGATGAGACATTCCTTCCATGAAAAGACCATTTAGGGATGGTATTTGACTATTTGTGATGTGCGAACCGGGGAATGACATTGGTCCACGAGCTTGACCATTCTTCCTTCATGCGGAAAACACATTACTCTAAAGAGTGAGGAGACGATGGCTCCCATGCAATAAAGATAGTCACGTCCAAGGAGTAGATTATAATCCAAGGGTCCTTGAGATACCATCACGTTCATGTGAATGATTTTCCTTCTTAAAGTAATGGGCACATTTGGAAGGATCCCTAAAATTCGACTAGTTCCTTTGTCGAAGCCTGTCAGATTTCTCATTTCAGGAAAAAGTGATGGTGAACCAAGCACTTTCCAAGTAGTTGAGGAAAGGATACTCACAGAAGCCCATTCATCGATGATGGTACTAGCCATGACCATTCTGTAAGCTTGTACAATGATTTTGAATGGTACACTAGCTGGTAAACAAGTTCTGCCTAGTAGGTTCCAGTCGAAGGAAACGACTAGGTTGCTTGGAGGTGGGACCGAATAGATGGCTGGATATGACTCTGATGAACTTCCTTCCTGTGATAAAGGAATGGGTTGACTACCCCCAAGTTCATTGGAGTCTGTGTTTATGAAAAGAATTTGAAAGGTTTCATTCTCTTTCTCTTTGGTGACGATATCGTTCGAAGATGAACACTCTGAAGGCAAGACCGGGTCAACTGTCATCTCGACCTTTTGATTTTCATCTGGTATGGATTCAGAGGGTTCATTTTCAATGATAGATGCTTCGACTGACCACATTGATAGGCCAGCCGTATTTTCAACCAGTGGAGGACTTGGCAAGAGTTTTTTATATCCAGGAGGAAGCTATAGCGGTGAAGCAGTACGGTCATCCAAAACTCTTTTGGCTTCGTCAAGGAAGGGACAACGGTGGACAACATGACTGCCTTCACACAATTTACAAGGAAATCTGGGATTCCTTTTCTGTCCAAGTGCTTCACTTTCACTAGTTGATGGTGTGCATTCAACATGATCATGAGAGGTTGATGACACCGGATTGTGTAAATGAGGAGACCAATCCCTTAAGATGCAAGGGATGTAGGGACAATCTCGGTGGTAGTGGTCTCCATTGCAAATGACACAAGGAGATTTAGGTTTAGATGGTGTGGTGTGAGGATTTTCACTAGATGACACTTGGTTACCCCCTTTCGATTTTGGTTCCTTTTTCTTCTTTTCCTTTTTCTCTTTCTGCTTCTTCTTCTTCTCAGTTACTTGAGTTTTAGCTTTATCGGCTTTATCAAGTGAAGAGGAAGGAGGAGAGGGAGAATCAGATGAAATATAAGGTTGGGAGGCAACTCTAGTGTCATCTAGTTGCTGACTTGACTGTTCAAGAATTACGGGATTCTGAACGACAGAGGTAGAGAAGAGCCAGACAGGCAAACCAATTGTCAACCCTATAAGTGACAATGTGGCCATATGGGGTGCACTAACATCTCCCCAAGAGGAGAAGGGACTACAATTTCCTCGAAGGGGAAATATTTGGTTGATAGACTCCATTTTCTCAACCTAAAGACCAACGAGGGAATTTGTGATGTTATTCCGATTAAAATAGATTTTAGACGCTTTGACACAACTTGTTTTTTCAATTTTAAAGAGTCGATAAAAAACAAAAGATGACTCTAGTCGCCTTCGATTTTTATTAAGCCTGAAGTGACAAGTGCTCAGAGGACCTTTTCCTTTAAGGAGTCTGAAAAGGAGCAAAATGGACTTCTCTGGAGATCTAGGTAGAGGGGATTACCAAACGAATCGCAAAACTGCAGAATACATTTTACGGTACAGCAGTCAGTCTTCCTGAATACTGTGTTCAGTGCATTGCGATCGATAGGGCGGCAGACACGGCTTCCTAAGGATAAAGGATGCAGCCTATTATGGTCTCCCAAAATATACTCAACGGTACCTGGGAGCACAAGTTTGTACTAGCACTTGCCGTCTCAAAGTGGAGGCATCACCCAACCAACAATGAAAACAACAGTTACCAGGTTTTATGACGCCGGAATATGTCTCTAGCCTAGACCTCTAGATGTTGTGCGTTAGGTTCCAAAGCATTGTTAGATTCATTAAATTTATTTTAAGTTGATCTTGCTTAAAAATTTGCCTTTCAGGCTCACTGTGTGATGTGTATACAATTCCTAAAATGCAGTCTAAGATGATAAATGAACGTTTAATCTTCTTTTGGAAATGAAAATCCTAGCTAGTAAGGAAAGAAAGTTAAGAATATTTCAGCAAAGAGCATAGAGCACACGCTAAATGCACTGTCCTAAATCAAACCAAGCAATCTAAATGAAAATGCACTTGCATGTATTTGTTTTTAGCCTTCTTAATGTATGAATGATGATAAGAAAGCTATGTGAAAATCTGAATTATTTTTCAAAGCGACAATACTCAACAAATTTATTTTCAAAATGAAGTGAAGGTAAGAGAGACACTTTGCAATTTTGAAATGAAAATTGCTTTTCGACACTTTAAAAACTACTAACTCAAATCATATGCAATAGTAACTATATAATCGACTGTCAAGGACAATGGGATTGTCTTCTAAAACTAAAAACGACAGCTACGACACTTTCAGATCAAGAAACGACAGTTCGACTATGCTACTTTTTTGCAAAAGAGAACTGAAAATGGCGCACAATACATAAAAACACTTACAGTTCTTTGCACTATGGGGGCAGAATAATGTAAGAGAAGGGGGTTTTCATAGAGATACACTGACCACGTACAACAAAACTCCTACATAGGACTGAAAACCGTGAGGAAAAAACCAAAGTCTGAAGGTAAAGTTAACCTTCCCTGCCCATCGCACCTGTCACACTGTGAATTCAGTATGCAACGCACCTACTGCACTCGAGAAGTGCGATGTGTACAGACTGCCTTGAAGGCAGGGTGTGATAGTATGAGTGTGAGACTTTAAACAAGTTTTTACTCATAATTTACAATTTAGTTCAGGGATTTAGGCCGAGTAAGTGATGTTTAGTATTTGTAAATCACAGGGGTAGATCTAAGGAAGCTACTAGAGCCACCACTTAGGGCAATTAGACTGTTTTCAGATCGATTGTTTAACTCATAAACAAAACCTGGAGATAGACTGAAGCAACATTGATCTACTTTGAATTTGTATAACAAATGCAGTTTGAATGCTAGCTGGCTTGGCTTCAGGCTCCGTCTGTAAGTTTATAAAAGAAACAAAGATAGTCTTAACAAACAATCTAGTCGCTCCACAGTGGAGTCGCCATTTTGTTACCGAGAATAGTGTCCACTCGGATGCTGCTATTTGATGAGCCCCAATTTTGGTACAATTCGGGCTCATTTTGGCCTACTTCACTTGCTCAAACCATTCATCTTTCTTTGCTTATGCATGCATTTCTTAGTTATTTCA